>PNEQ01026368.1:8353-37784 GCA_003012365.1 Medauroidea extradentata | reverse complement strand
CACATCGTACAGCAGCTCGTTCGCTGTGTTTACTCTTTCGGTCGGCTATTCTTTTGCCGTGAAATATTAAAGCATGACGTAAAATTTTTTCTTAAGGAAAAAGTACACTAGTTCATATTTCGTGTTTTGTCGTGTCTATTGAAACTTTTCGCGTTTTATCGCGGTTATTTCGCATTTGCGAAAAATCCGGGGCTCTAGTCATCACTTATAAGTTGTGTTTTTATTCCTTGCCTCACTGCACCATTTCTGATTGAAGTAGGCACTGTACACTCAGTCATGTTATATTTGCTATAATTGTAGGTTGTACAGTCAATACTTGGCTGTCAAGTCTCAGTTCTTTACAACTCATGCTAACTCATTAGCGGCTGTGATGATGAGACACATTGTAGAATACAACACACTGAACTATGCATACAACTGATTTCAGGTTGCCAACAACTAACATTTTACACTAAGACACAACACTTTATAATGGCTTACCTCAAGTAACGCACTGCTCCCGGTATTACAAGCTCTGTTCTCACGTTGACACAATATTGTATCAGTGAGTGTAAGCCAGTGCTGACGTGTGTGTGTATGTGCGACAGGCTGGGCAGCATAGAGCAGGCCCGGCAGCAGCTGGCGGAGGACGCGCGGGCTGTGGCGGTGGCCGAGAGGGACAGAGTGTCGCGCAGCTGCCATGATGTGCGGCAGCGTATGAAAGCACTCGGAGTGCAGTTCCTACGACGGGGCATGACCTCGCTCATGGGCAACGTGCAAAGTGTCTTCTCGTCCCTGTTCCAGCGTTGACACGTATGACGACACGTATACTCGTGTATACGCAACAACACTGCCACTCCTAGTACAAAATAATTTGTAGCAGTAAGCTTCACAAACAGCACACGTTGTGTAGTAGTGTTAATGAGGGCTGTGTTGCCTTGAAGGGTTGTACTTCAGCACGTATAGAAGAACATTGTTATAGTTATGTTTGTAACCCTTCCTCTGACTGCTGCTGCCACCTGAAACACACCCAGCAAAAGTGGTATGTTCCGTACACTTTGATTTATTATATCATGTTCCTTGTGGGTCAGAGTAGCTTTAAGTTATGTATAAGATAATGTTTAGCTTGCTGGTACTTGTGTGGTACTTGTATGCGCTGTGAATATACTTGTGCTCTAGTTTACAAGTAAACTGTTACCTGCTCCATGAACAGCGCTGACTGACTGGCGAGATGCTAAGTCTGGAGGCAGTGTTGTACAAATAACAAACTCCCTGGTATCCTCTGTCATACATATACACTCTTCACGAGAACATGAGACACGGGGCAACATATATCTGAGCCCCCTTCCCCCTTATAGATCGCCTATACTCGTGTCTCGACAACAACAGTGCCATCATCCACAGTTACGATACATACTGCAACACAGTATTATGAACAAACTTGCAAGAGATGTACATGATTGATTCATCCCTAGACTTACTTTATACTGCATTGTACTGATAACTTTCAACCATCTAGTTAGTAAAGTATTTCCATTGTCGTGACATTGTAAAATATGTAAACTGTGTAGTTATATTAATACTGTACATGTAATTTCTTTTAACATACATAAGAAGGAATAAATCTTACGCTATTTGCTCAAATCATACAAAATTATAAATACAAACAGTATGTAAATATGTATTGTTACAAAATTTTATTGGTAATATTTTTTTGCCCTACCTATAATAAAGCAAAAATCCTTAAAATGAAGTAAATGGCTTTGCTCTTTCTCCTTTGTCTTAAACATACAACGGAAACATAAAACTCCAGCTCTATTCATGGTGTTCCTTCATCCAGAGTACAGCGCTGCTTACAACAAAATGAAAGGCAAAGATGACATCAACAAAGCTGCTTGGCCATTTGTTATGCTGGTATTTGTATTTACGATTTTCATTATGTGCGAACCATTTGAAATAAAAGTATGTTCCAGCCACCAATAAAAATACATTAAAGTATTGATAATTTAGAGAATTTTCTCTGCCTGTTTATCAAAGTTTCTGTAATAAAAAACAAAAATGATGTGTGTGATTGTGTGTTTGGATGCAAATGTCATGTTCGAGAACCAGATTATCTATTTGTCTGCTTTTTTTCACTGACGTTATAAGTAGCATAGCTAATTACTTAATCTACTTCATAAATATACGTCAACCATCACCAATGAGTTTTAATTAAATATGTTAAACTGCTAAAATGAGGGATATCTGCGAAATTAAGAAACTTCAGCTAATACCTTAATTCAATACGTTGGATAGTTATTGTTTGTATGTTACCGGTGATGTCATACCTCCTGGCCCATATAGCCCAAACCAAACAAACTTCCACCCGGGCAGCAGCACCCCCCCCCCCTTGCAGTGCAGTGTGTCATTTAACCTGATTTAATTGTGTTTAAGTGGAAATGTTTTGTAATTAAAAGCCAAGTGAAGTTAAATACACTCATAATGGAAGTAACCTGTGAGATGGACTACAGGGGGTGTTTTTATTTTGCTCAATTCGCTGAACACTGAATGGAACAGCCAGCGTAGTTTCGACTCTTCCCAGAGCGCTATTCCCCCCCCCCCACCACCCTGCTTGCGGGCTCCGGGAACTTATTTTATAAATTATTTTAAGTTAATGTAATGCCCAGCGTTGTACTAGATAGGTTCCATGTGTTTGTTTTCTTTTTCAGGTCTTACAGCGAGTCCTCATAATTCTAAATAAGAAATGTTTGTGGTTACATAAAGTCATCTCCACCCCCCCCCCCTCCATCTCACCCAGGGAATGATGAACACATTATTTTGCTTATAAAATTCGTAACTTAATTTACCCAGATTTTTTGTCATGGTTTGAAAGGGTTTTGTGTAGCTTAGTTTTGAAATAGTACTGAGTTGTCCCCAAGCTTCAGCGCTGCCGGTGTGTGGGATCAACCGCCATCTTGGCTTGGCCAGTCTTTTCTGCGCGCTGACCGGGGTAAGTCGTGTTTCAATCTTTCTTGCTTAATCAAACGTAAAGTCACAGTCTGTAGTTGTTTTGGAACCTCGTACTTATTTTAACTTAAAATATACGATAAAAGCCGACTCCGTTCAGTTAATTCGCTAACGCCCACGTGGGCTAACTGCATCTTATTTTGCTCCAAGTGATCTCGCGGGCCGTTCGGCCTCTCACCAATCCATGCCGGGTTCTCTCCGCATTGGGCTACTCAGCTCATGCGGCCGTCATATTTTCTGTTATCTATTTTTGAATTCAGTTCTTCTAGTATTTCACCTCCCCTACGGGCACGCGTCCGTGGCCCATAACAGGAAGACCTGGCAAGTACTCAAGTGTCAAAATCTAAAGTATCTGTGTTGGTGAACGTTTGTCTCCCGTAAGTTCTATAACGTAAGGCCGCCTCTAAGTAACCACGTGGGCCTTTCGACCCACAAGCCCCGGTAGGAGTTAAAAACTAGTTGCCAAAAGGAACAATGCGCCCTGATCTTAACTTGTGCTCTAGCCGTTCCCAGCCGGGCATGTTGGGATGGCGTGCATTCAAAATATTTTCTAATATAGAACTTAACTGTCAATTGGTAAGCTTCATCTATGAAAGAAAAAACTTTTAAAAATTTCCACTAAAAATGCACGTGAAGCGTGCATCTGATGAGTTAAGACATGCATACGTCTCTCAACGATAGAGAAGCGATGACTAAGACCGTCTCCCTCCTTCTCCTCCCACTAAATTTACAAAGTTCCCATCGAAAAAAAACTCACAACTGAAACTGATTAAAAAATTTTCAGGACCACAACAGTAAAGAAAATAAATAAAAACATGTGCAGCAAGTAGCCTGACATGCAACACTCTTTCAATTAACTGATTACTGCTCGCTAAAAGTACTTTACACTCGAGCTTATTTTAGAATAGGTGAGACATATTATTTACATTTGTGGTATTAATGTATCCTAACATATAATTTGATAGATGCTCTTGTTTTATTTTGGGATGTGAGAGACTGGACGCCACTGCACTCTTATCTGTAACAGAATTAACTGGTAGAGCCTGTTGCACTGTGGCACATTCTGACAGAAACGTGAAACACTCCTGTATCGACCTCCGTCAGGTTGTGTAGATAGGGTACCCAGATGTTGGTTCACATTGCAGCCGCCGGGTCACGATGCTCCCTGGTCATGAGGACGAATCTAGGCGCACTTGTTGTGCAATACAGTGACGCTCGCTTCATCACTTCTGTGGGCATATACTTTTAAAACAATTTCAACAATCCCTTTCCAGGAGGGTTTAAGACAATGTACTGAGAAATACGTATTTACAGCAGCTAGTAAAAATGTTTTTAATAGATTTAAATTATAATGATTTATATTACATTTTATCAAAATTACTTAATTTTTTCATAAATGTTTGATACATTTTTTGTTGTTCCTCAAAACCTTTCGTTATATCACTTTTAGTTATTCCCAAGTTTGTTAAATTAGGGTTCTACTGCAATTAGTTGCTTCAGAATTGAAAATATGAGAAGCACATTTTCCCAGTACACACATAGTCTTACTAGCAACATTTTTAACCACTAGCTGTATCGCTTATACTCGACTGGCCTTCTCTTCACTTAATATACACTTTAACAGATCACTGAATAACTCAAGACTACAGTATTCCAAATTGTTAGTTAAGTAGCAGTGTCGTAACAAGTGTTCCACTATTAAACACCCAAGTACTGAATGACCTGACGTATCCCATGCACTGTCTCACGTCACTGACGACTAGTAAGTATTGTGACGTCACCTCACAAACGGAAATCCACTAAGAAAAAACCAGCCACAACCAGAGGGTTAACAGCCACAAGTGAAGCAAACTCACACTGCAACATGCTCCACCCCGAGAGTGAGGCCCTAGCAAACAAACAACGCCACAGTCATTGTCTACTTGGTCCAGACTCTGGACCAGCAGCCCGATGAGGGCCCCCTCATCAATGCACCTCGAGGCATGACCAGCCACTGCCTGCGCTGTTCTTCATACCTATCAGGTCCCTCGTGCAACTGATGCTACAGCCAGACAGCTCAACACGCTCTCCAGCCAGGGGAGCGCTCCCTCAAGGCCATCACAACCATGTGAAGTGGTCTGCTGTAACACTTCCTTAAGGGAAGATGACCCAATCACAGGAACACTACACACTCTCGCTGCACCTCTCGGAGGTGACTAAGAACTGTGCCTGTCCACACTGGAGACACACAACTTGCTACGTCAGATCAAGCACCTGTGATATCAGTCAGTCCTGAGCTAGCAAGATGCTCGTAGCCCTGTGTAGCACTGGAACCCTATATACTCTCGCTGCACCTCCCGGAGATGACTAAGAACTGTGCCTGTCCACACTGGAAACACACAACTTGCTACGTCAGATCAAGCACCTGTGATATCAGTCAGTCCTGAGCTAGCAAGATGCTCGTAGCCCTGTAGCAATAACCAACATCAAACATGATAGCTTCAACTGCTGAACTGTGAGTGACACCACCAGATGGCATCAAGCTGTTACTTAATACTGTACATACATAGTTGTTCTTATTAACTGTGTATGTACTGACTATTTGAATATGTCGGCTTCAGATGTCTGTGGACCTAAGTAGTTGATGTACACGTAGCGTCACGACAGTAGCTAGTCCTTGTTCTTGTGCTGACCTAACTGCCAACATTCTTTGTACACATGCTCGCACACAGATATAAGCCAATCAATAGTTGGATACGTCAACCTACAACACCAGCATTTCTTCCATCACCATCTCTACATTTCTAAAGCTTTCTTTCTCTTGATTTCCCTTTTTCTTCCTCACTCTGTCTTGCTCACTCTCTCACTGTTCTCTGGGAATAAGAGAGCATACTGTTGACAGCCTTGCAAGCACATAAGCTCAGGTAAGAAGGAGCCTTGCCTTTATCTACACCCGTTCACATGCACAGCTATATAAAAAAGTTACGTCCTATGTAAATACTCTCTAAACAAATTACATTATCAGAGAAATAAACAAAGTTAAAATAAACAACAAAGATGAACTTACCAATCCCTTTATGCACTTCGGGGCCGTATTAAATAAATCAAAACAGTTCTTCTCTGTCAGCTGTGCACCAACCATCTCTCTCTCGAGGAAAACAGCTCAAATCAACTGATGCACCCTCACGTGGTTGTAGTGTGTGGAGGTGTTGTTAGGTCACTCGGACCAACGTTAAGTTCCGAGCTTGGACGGATGCTTCTGGTAGTGTAGGTCCGCCAGCCTTGTCTGTCAGTCATGTATGCCGAGAAGCTGCGAACAATGAGATGACAGTGAAAGAGCCCCGGTCATGTGTAGATAGGGTCAACCTCCCCAGGTAACCTCAAGTGGGCAGAGTGTGTGACAGTGATGGTGTCGCTTAGGTGTACTTGGCTTATCGCAGTGTAATGCCTCAGGTAGCTGGCCTCTTTCTTCTGCTAGGCATCTGTAGATTACAATAGCTTCAATATTTATGTTTGGAAACACCTAAATTACACAATTTTGCACGTTAAAATTAAAAATTCCCCAGGGTAGGGCTTCCGGACCCCCTGCTTTTTTGTTTGGGATATGCATATATTTGCAACATACATGAGTCTTTTGCCCCCCCCCCCCTTCACATGTCAAAATTTCACACCGGCGCACCTGTGTCCCGAACAGCGAAGTTCGAATAAAGATGGCTTATTCCAGTACAATCTGTCTCTTACAACATGTAAGATGTTACTACTTGTCAGGTTCTCACAGACACATGGTCGGACAATCCGCAACGCCGCGAGTGGAGATCGCGATGAGAAAACAACAGTGCTTGTGGCATGTCACAATACATTGTGAATGTAGAGCCAATTGAGAATACCAACATTACCCTCCTGTACTGCACGTGAACCACCAAACAAGGAACAAAGACTACATCTGAAAGTTGATTGAATTTCAAAGAACACGACATTTCTGTACAGTACCTTCATATACTCCTCTAAAGACACGTAATATCTTACATACAATAAGATAAATTTGAATGAATCCAACTCTTGACTGGTAATACAGGTACATTATATTATTTTCTATTTGTATGTTTGGAAATTACATAGCTGTACTTTTAAGAATATTATGCCATTTTATTTACCAATGTAACAAGTAATAATACAATTGTATATACAAACCTCTTCAGAACAAAATCATCAAGTATCACATTAAAATATCACTTCATAAAAAAATTCCACAAGCATCAAATGAACTGCAAACAAACAAGTCCATCACATTTACCATTAAGTTCTCATTAATGGTGAAATTATTCCAAACAAAAAGCTGTTTTCACATATTAAATATTGCCAAGGGTACACAACTAGCACACACACAAACATATACATATGTGCACATATACACACAAAGGTCATTAAAATCATGAAAGGATTTGCATGTAAATTCATGAATGTGGTAATATATATGCATATACTGTATATTAGATGATTTTTATTGTACGTATGTTTACAAACTTTGTGATATACCTAGTCTGTATCACGTGTTGCCTTTCATTAAGGCTCCAAATTTTCTACGACCACTTTCTCGAGAACAGTTCGTCTAAGGATGTTGCAACAAGCGGCCTAGCGTCTTCGCTAGAGCGTGCTGCTATAGTCATTCAACAACCAAACAATGCAATGGCAAAAGATTCTGGGCCAAAAATATTGGGCTTGACCAACTGACGGTGAAAGTTATTCAAAGATAATTTTTCACTCTATACAGGTATTATTACTACACAGCATATGAAAATTCATAATTTATTTCTCCTCCCTAATGTTAATTTAATTAAAAACAAATTTTTTTTTTTCAATCTCAATTTACAATTACAAATTTCTCCATTAAGAATTGTGGCAGCCAAAACTTGCATTATACAACTTTACCTTATTTTTTTTGTAAGGAAATCAACTAGTCAAGTTTGTAACATACTCTTTAAAAATCATCCTATATGTGTGAACTAAACAGAGATGTTTAGGTCATTGCAATATAGAGTTATGAATTTGGAGAATCAAGCCACTGCCGGGTTCCCAACCAACCTTGAGAGGGCTACACTGTATCTGCTGGATCAGTGGATACAGAGGTAAAGTATACGTCGCTCCTGGCTAAGAGAACAGTTTTAAAAGCCCTGCTTAGTTTTTATTTTCAGTCTGTTTTCATCTTTCCACTGCATGTAAATATATTAATTAGATCTTCGTAGCTATATAAGACTGTATCATTGAAGCTTGTGCAGCCAGCAGTGAAATATAACTGTGTACAATACTCTGTGAACAGTACAATGTATCTCACAGCACATACATAGAGGAAGAAATATTAAATTAGCTGCACCACGGCTGTAACTTAATTCACCTTCAGGTTGCACCCTTATGTTTTTACTAGCAAACATACCCGTACTCGACATTACCTGTTTGTACAAATGTTGAACTGCAGCACAAAGCAGCACGTGAACAAAATAAATACATAATATGATAAAGAAAATTAGCCTCACTTTATGCTACAGGTAGTAAGTTTAATTTTAAGTCAATATAAATCTACATTTGTTTGTACATAATATTTATAGAATGTAATGATTGTTGTATACAACATATGAAAGTATATAAGGAACTATATTTGGTTGTTTCCCGCACCCACTGCACTAGAATACAATGCCTGGTTGGCGTTGCGTAGGTAGCGGCATAAACCCGCAAACCAAGGACTGATAGCTAGCAGCAGGCAGAATGAATGATGTACAATGACAGGTGTGATGACTGATAAAACTGGTGAGCATGCATTGCATATGCTGCCTTTTTTTTTTTTTAGGATGCCCCCCAGTGGAACCAATTTAGATTTATGAAACACAACTGATGTAATTAAAAAAAATACTTTTAAAATTGCAAAATAATTCATTTAAAGGAGTAAAAAATAGTTTTTCCATATTTCTGAAAATTCACCAGATTTTCGCAGAAATCACTAACTTTTCGACTTGTCGCAAATGAAAAATTTTGGCCACCAGACAATCTTGGAAATCACCAGATCTGGTGGCGAAATCACTAAGTTGGCAACTCTGCGTGGCGTGCACGTTGTTGCCTGTTACCACGCACACCCCATGTTTGACATAAATTATAATTATGACAAAAATTGCACTTGTTACATGGGTGGTTACAGGTTGCCTTCATGTTCTACAAACACTCGTTGCTTCTAAAACATTACATTTTAGAAAATATTACATAGTTTCTTTTGAAGTTGCATTGAAGTACAGACAAACAATCAACTTGTGAAAAAATCTATTTACACAACAGACTCGAGAATGTGACCCCTTATATAACTCTGTTATGTATTTATTATTTTAAGATATTGTTAATAATATGATCTAACCAACTCTTCTAAACTTTTGAAAGCTCAGAAAACGTGGCACAACTCTGAAACTCCATGTGTATGCGCAGACTCCCATTTGGTCGGGACATAGAAAAGGCGAAAGTAGCCGAAGCAGTTCAACCACCTCGGCTACGCTACTATGACCTTGAGAACATGGGACAACATACTATGCTTATAATGGATAAAAATCAGCGGATAATTTCTGGAATTTATATGATTTATGCATACACTAGTCCCTCGATTTTACGAATACTGACGGTTCCATTGATGTCAATCGTAAAATCGATTGAGGCCAATTATTTCTCCACCCCTTTACCAAATTTTAAAATTGCATTAATTCCACAAAATATATCCAATGGGGTCCTTATTTTCGTAGCATTTTGCAGGAAAGTAAGACAATTTATCATTAAAACATAAATTTATATCACAAGACGGATGTCTACCAATTAAAAGGGTACCCCTTGAACGGTAAATACAACTAACCCATGTCCTGGAAAAAAAAAAAGAGAGAAAAAAGAGAACACCAAGCACAGAGTATCTTCTCGCGAATAGATATAGTCTGACATCTGTATCATTTCGCACAAAATATGCAAATAATAACTTAAGTTTAAATTTATATCAATAGACAGACGTCTTCTAATTAATATCACACCTATGAATGATGGATACGACCAATCCATGTCACAAAAAATAATAAAACACCAAGCACGGATGCCTTCTCGCGACCGTGCAGTCTTGACGCATCGCCGTCAAACTTAAATAATCTCTAGTAGCTCACCTCCCAGTAGGACAGGATTGGCACATTTCATGTATTTATCTCTCGCCCCCTCAGGGCCGCTAGCACAGCTAAAGTGAATGCGTAACCGCTAAAAGAACTTATTTTTATGTAAGGATGATTAGAGAGTAGTAAATGTTACGTGCCCAGCAAAGATAAACACGGCCTAAAAAAAGACTGCCACTGAGTTTTTGTATTATAAAAAAAGGGTCGTTTCATGTGTAAATAATAAGGGTAGTATTTAATATTGTATTAGGTTTTGTATTTAACTTCAAATGGCAACACACGCGGAGTTTATAAAGGTCAGGAAGTTGTTATTGTACTGCAGGCCCAACAAGAGAATTCGATGTGTGCAGGGTGGCGCACCTACAGCTCACGATAGCTACAGACCATGGCCATAGAAGTACAGGTCTGGACACTCGCCTGGAAACTTGACCCCTTTGTTGTTTGGCTGTAGTTCACCAAGTTACCGAGAATATTGTGTTTTATTGGCGCTGATGTTACGGCGGTCGGACTAAACTCCGCCCACTTCCTTTCCGCTAAGATAAACAATTTATCAAAACGTATTTTTTATTAATTTATGAAATACTTCCTTCGTTCACAAATTTAAGAAAATGCTCCAGCAATCTTTATTTACTTTATAAATTTAACAATGGAAAAAAGTAGACGGAGTTTGAGTCCAACCGCCCGGAAAACAGCGCCAAAAAGTACAACATTCTCGGTAACTTGACTAACTACAGCCAAACAACAAGGAGGTCAAGCAAAATACATTGTTAGATAGGCGAGTGTCCAGACCTGTTCTTCTACGACCGTGCTACAGACAGACAGGCAGCCGTACGGCCATTTTGTAACGGTACTCAAGCCTCCTGGCCGGGTATAAAAGGGCATGCGTTCGCCAGAGCAAGCAACAGTCTAGGGCTCGGGTCTCCAGGGCACAGTCTAGGCACCCCCCCCTCCTTGCCCTTGGGTTGTGGTTTGTGTTCTACCACCGAAACCCGATGGGCAATCCCACCTATACCTGTTACTTTTGCCTAGCGCAACAGAACCCGAGGTCCGCCACTGTCAGTTCGGAACGCGCCCGATGTTGAGTAGTCACAGCCGCCGCGGGGCGTGCTGCTACAGGAACTAGATCCCATGGATGGGAAACGCGTGACTCCCGGTAATTATTTGTGTAGTTAAGTCAGTTGCGTAGCCAGTGTAGTAAGGTAAATTTGTGTGCCTAAAAGGTTTGTGAGCAGTAATTGTGATAACGATAATTGTAGACCAGTGTAAAAAGCAGTAATTGTGATAACGATAATTGTGGACCAGTGTAAAAATCAATGATTGTAAATCTGTTTACATTTTTGAGGAATCAATATACTCAGTGAAATTCATCCACGTGTCTTTCTTACTAAAATCATGAGTGAAAGTAGTCTCCTAGAGTCGCATATATCTCCTGAGGTAATCTCAGATCTTGAAGGCCGTAAGAGATCGGCACCACCTGCACCTACCACTAACTTGATACCATTGCCAGTTAAGAGACCGGGGTCAAACCCTACCTTGGCTACTTTGTGAACAACATACGGAATATACGAACACTCACGGCCTAATCGCCACACCCGAGCCCGTAAACGATTTAGTCAAATCTTAAGAGAGCTCCAGAGGCCCATACCGGCTCTAGTGAGCCCCATAAAAACTCCTGAGAGGACGCCGCTAGTGCACCAGCGCATGCAGCAGCTTATTCACGAGGCAAGGACGGAGCCCAAGCCTCCCGCAGCAATCTCCAAACATAAACAACAGCTGTTACGGCAGTTATTCTAGAGGTGAGTGGCACTAGCCTCCCCCCCTCCTTTTCTTATAGATTCAGTGTCAGTCAACCTCCTCGCGCCTACCGGAGAGAGATCTGTGGTCATCCACCTAAGGAGCCACTCCCTCCACTCCACAGAACTCAGCTCCACCGTGTTAAGACGTAGACAACATTCTGTGGGAGGGAAGATATACTACCAATACTGTAATACGGCAGCCAGAGAGAGAGGTACTGCCAGGTCAGCAAAGCAAATAGCTGCACCAGGTCTGTGACCCGGCGACAGTCTTGTTCCTAGCATTGCATGGAAATATAAATCTAAAATGTTTACAAGACTCTTGTCAAAAGGAACTAAAATTAGTGTCGCACGCAACAATTTTTTTCGGAGGCCGCAAAGCTGGTGTACCATCCTTTGCAACACGAAAATAATGAATAAAAAAAATCAAGTGAAGTTTGAAGACAAGCCTTTATGCTGTACTGTGTTCTGTACTTGGGCCCTTTTAACGATGGCACACCCAGATATTGTGTGTGTGTGTACCGCAAGAGTCTAGATAATGCAAAAACGGTGCCGCCAACAAGTCCAAACTTAGCCACTTATGCTGTTCTTACCCGTTGCCTGACGTGAACGCTAGCCTGGCTGATGCGTAGTGCTGATAATGTGTCCCCCCTCCATACCTTATTGTTGTCTCGCTTTCAATTCTCTTGCAGTCATGCAGTCTCTCACACACGCACACATACACACACACAGTCCACCACAACACAATACTCTAAGTAGGCAAAGGTAAACGTGCGTCAATCATCTGCTTCATTGATAAATTCCATGGAGCCGATGATCTGACCACAACGTCGGCACCAGAAATCCTACAGCCTGGAGGAGATTTCAACACAAGAAGTTTCTCACTTCACCAGGAAAATTTAATAAACTACTAAAATCTGCCAAAACTTGTAAAGTAACATACATCCAGTGGTTGGTTGCGTGTAGAGGCAGGGTACGAAAAATCCTGTTGTGCACACTGTAATAGAGATTATCTTTACTGGCGCTAGTATATGCGTGAAAGTGAGCTGAAAATGGCTAGGGGAAGGAGAGGATATTGACATTTCCCGGGAAACGCGTTGCAAGTTGTATCCCACGCTGATGTTTGGGAAGGTATGTGGAGGAGGAGGGTGATCTGCCGGCCGTGAAACATGCATGTAACTCTTGTTGCCACATTCTTGTTATCTATGAAGAATAAGACTTCGCTTTATTATAAAGAAAATAGGGGTGGACTAACTGCATAATGTACGTAGCGCTCACATACAGAACATTGCTCTTCGACATGCGCCGTCACATTTTTCAACAGTTTTATTTATTTATTAATTTTTTTTTTGTAAAAATTTTTGCGATTTTTTGACGGTTCCCGAGAGTATATTCGTAAAATCGCTACCTTCGTAAAATCCAGGGTTGGTAAAATTGGGGGTCTGGTGTGATTCCTGCCGTAAGTAGAATCCCATACATTTACAGCTTTTCCTGCATTTTCCGGTCTCTGGACATCCTGTGTAAGGCGTAGGGTTGCTGATGTCACAAGAATTATATTTTTCATCACAAATAAAAAAATGCTCCTTTTTTGGTCACATTTACAGTTTGAAATTTTGATGGGTATTGTATTCACGACATAGGCCACTTTTACCTTACAACGAACCATGAACTACTTGAGGATCAACACAACTAGAGTGTAAGCCTAGAACTTTTATCTCGCCAGCATGCAAATCCCACGCGGCCAGGCGGAGAAAATGAGGATCTACCGTAATTACCATACAACACATAGCGCTATATTTATAAGTGGCTGGCAGACGACGACAGCACACGGCGAACAATTGACCCTGCAAGCAGCGGCTTCAGTCCGGCGAGCATTCCCTTGGCACTTGGCGACAGACAGGCTGTAGTAGCCTACATTATTGGTTTGTACGTCTCCCATCATGTTTATATTGTCCGGTCCATAAAATTTCAGGTTAGGTTGTTTATGTTTTGTTCTAATCCATTTTGGTTTTACTGGGGCAGAGAGCTCATTTGTGGTAAAACATTTTTGTTAAGGTACGGTCAACTTGCTTTCAAGTAGGGCAATTCGGGCCTTGGCCCATGCAGTAATAGTAAAACATCAGTAGTTTCAACTCACGTTGGCAGCTCACAGATGTCACTGTACATCTGGTCGTAGATCGCGCTGAGGTTAGGCTATTATTCATGAGCCACGTGCATTGTGTTTGTATCACAACGTTTGCTAGAATCGGTGAGGTAAATACATGTACCACGCGAGATTTCATCAAAAAACAGCCGAGATTAAGAACAGCTGTGCACCAGTAATGATAGTCTACTGTTTTCTTCCCCCTCGACCGTCTTGTGTTTTGTTGGTACACCTAGAGAGGTCGAAGTCACAGTAAGTTGGCAAGACTGCCGTCCTCTGTGAGTTTGTTCACCACCGTTCGTGGAAGGATGCATTTGTTTTAATCATCCTGAACGTAGAAACAGTTGTGGGGTGATCATTAACGTCAGCAGGCCAGTTTTGATATTAGCACTGAACTTAGTTGTGTCTGGGTCATTTTTATCATTTGCTTGTTTGGTAGTCTGTGTTGTGAGTCGGGACAGTTCGTATTAGCCATGTAGGCTTCAAGTGCTGTGGCAGCAGTGGCAGCCTTATTGTTGTTCAAGTGATGTTGTTAGTTTAAATTAGCATAACTAAATGTCATAGCTCGCCAGGATTTAAAAATTGATTGTTTTGTTACAAGTCTGTATCTGGTTTAAATTTAAAACTACTGTCAGGTACTTAAGTCGTCAAATTTATGAAACATTTTTTTTTTGTGAAGACATGGGGCTAGCTGAAGCCGTTTTCGATGTACAAGAATGAGGCGAAGGATGTCACACCAGGAGCATGCTGGAAACACCAAAACCTTAAGTATTCTTTTGATTACTTGTGTCAAGAGTTTAGTCAACTGTTGGTCTAACAAAGTTAAAGGGGAAAATAATAAATTTAAAATTGTATATAATCAATCTGTAATAATTGACATTAAAATGTACTTTTATTAATATTATTATTGTCAAAATATTTACAGTAACTTACAATCAGAACTTGTTAATAAACGCTCTTTAATATGAAATACTCGATAATACAAATTTAATATTCTGCCTTTTCAACTCATGTACACTTGTATAGGTTATATAGTTTATGTATTACAAAAACATTAATATGAAATACAAAGTAGTTTTTGGGCCCAAGAAGGTAAAGTACTAATGAAAATAGTTATTTACCGTAATACGGTACGAACTTTCTAAAGTAAATGAAGGTATGATGTCCTGTCTGCAAGTAGTATTTTGCAGCTATTGGACAAAGGCATCTTATTTCTATAGCTTGGGAAGCATTATCTGTTTATGATAGTCTACATTTTATGCTATTTGAAGTATTAGTTGTAATTATGCTGTATAGTATTTTTTTTTTGCACTGTGCATAAAAAAAATATACTTTTTCCACTTGAAAGTATTTTAAAGCTATGTATTTTTAAACTATACATTCTCAGTCATTTATAAACAAAAAAAACTACTGTATGTGTACAACTATGTACTATATTCTTATTGCTCTACTTTTTACGTTTCTGTCAAAGTTTCATTAATGCAAAGTTTGTTTATTACAAAGAGGCAATATTTGGGTCCCTTTAGGTTTATATTAAAGAGTCCTGACTGTATTAAATTAAATTATTGTACCTGTTCACTAAAGTAAATGACTGATTATTTATATTTTTGAATAAACAGAAAAACTACATCTATTCACGTCTTTATTTTCTGATCACTACAGTTAATTCTAGTTTGAAGTCTAGTATTTAAATTGTTTTTAATAAGCAGTTATTTGTTTTTATTTGACCTTAAGAAGGCTTATCAGATTAGTAGAGGTTGAAACCAGTCACATTTAAGGACTTTTTAAACTACATGAAAGATACCCTTTTTACGAATTTTCTAGTTCTATAATGCCTCTTGCAAATGAAAGTATAGGCTCTACTAACCCCCCCCCTCCCTATTATGCTGAGTAGTTGTGTGTTGAGCTACGACCTCTAGTTTGTAGCTGTTTAGGTTATATTTGTTTCAGTGATGAAGTAGTAATGGATATTTAAAGGTAGTCTGTCGCAGGTCACTTGGTGTTTGTTGAATAGTATGTACTGGTATACAGTTTAGTTTTAGTAGGGGCCAGCGACATAAGGGATAGTAGTTGTCTCTCCAGACCTACCTGTCGCTACAGTTATGGTGTGAGGTTTGGGTAGTTCTGTTTACACCGGGGTTGTTTGTAGTTTGTGTTGTGTGTGTTGTCAGAGTCGGTCGTGGTTTGTTAAGTTGACGACGACTCTGGCAGCTGAAGAATGAGATTAGTTTAGGGTTGTTTATTTAATTAGGTTTTTTTTTAGTTGTTACAATTTGCACCACTGCTTAAAGTGTTTAGAAAGATAAGTATATATTTATTTATTTGTGCTGGAGGGGTCTCCAGAGTAGCGGCCCAACCACCATTACTGATAATTATTGTTATAAAGTACTGTACCTAAATGTTCTGCAATGTTACAATACATCAGTAATAAACGCATTAAAAGTACTTCAACCAAATATCTATGTTTCTGTTAAAGAAAAAATAACTTTTTTTTTTTTTTTTTTTTTTTTTTTCAGAAATTTAAAAATTAATAATTTATTTTTCCCAAGATTTTCTACCTTCAAAACCAGGACTCGTCTTACACGAGGAGTCATCCCTTATTCCGGCAAATATGGTATATTCAAGTAGCACGAGTGTTTAATGGAACACATTATTCGTGCTACGCAAGTAGAGGTGTACACACTTCACAGTTTACTTCAGTCATATCTGGGAGTATCTTTACGCTCTGTCACTGCAAAAGCAGTATATGACCAAAATGTTACTGAAATAGTGCTTGGAGGCGAAACTTATTCCATGATTTTGTAACTATAATTGACAATGTTAACAAAATACAGGACAATAACACCAACACAAAAAAAAAATATTTATCAAAACTCAAGAAAGTAGTGACATACAGAGCTTAGTATCACGACTTTACAAAGCTAAAGCACGTGGGTTGGACAGTTCTGACTAGCTAGTGTATCTCTAACTACTCTCATATGAGGCACATAACGTGTATACACAAGGTTTGGTTCCAACACTGTCATAACACTACGTACCACATAAAACAGAGCAACAAACATTTGCATCGTCAAGACAAACCTAAATGCACAAAAAACATGTACAGTAAAATCCCATTGTTACAAAAACCTCTTTATTATGACCATCAGGTTTTTACAACTCTTTTTTGAGGAACCGTGAAAAATTCAGGTCAAAAAATTAAGGAAAATCTGCTGAAAAATAAATTTGCTTCATGTGTTGCATTTTCCTTGGCGAGTGCTGTGCTGTAAAAACTGCAAGGCTAGCAATAGATAACACCCCTCCTGACTGTCCACGCCAGCCAGTCCCCCCCCCCCCCCCGCTGCCTATAAGCCAGATTGTGCTTGTGTACATGCGCACATCAACTGCAGTGCCTTGTCTACTGAGAGACCTGAGAAGGCATTACAGAGCGGCAGGGTGGTGGTTGAGGGGGGGGGGGACATAGCCCTTCACTTGTGCCAACCCCTAGCAGCCACATTCCTGAACCTTGCCTTCTCAGCTCCAGACAGGCGTGTTCGTCGCAGCTGCAGCCACACCAGCCCCACCCATAACTGCCTGATAATCAACTATAGGTCATTAGGAATAAAGTGAGCACAGAAGATTTAACCTTGGAAAAAAATTACAAGCCGTTACTGCATATTAGTCAATATTAACAATAGTTACATTATTGTTTGTATGGTTGGTAACGACTCCTTGCATGTAGTTCCGTGTATTTTCTTATTTGAATACAGCATTAGTGAAAGAACATGTGATGTAATCGACTTCTCTGTATACGAGATGCTTTAAAATATTTATTTACGCTCTTATTGTCATCCTACTAACTGTGTAATTTTACTTGATTAGTGCCGTTGACACATAGCCGCTAACGCTCGCTCGCACAATAGACATAGTTCAAAAGTCCTCCGACAGGTGGCATCAGAGTTAGGTTTTCGCCGCTTCGGCTTCGCCTCGCTTGAAAGAGAGTTGAGTCAGGACGTTGTGTAAGAAATATGGGTTTCTGATGAACACGTTCATAAACAGTTACTTCAAAAACTTTTGAATATCATTGCTAATATGTTATGTTATACGATCGCCAGCCTGAGGATGTGGAAATAGAAGTAACATTTCTTTTTTTCTGTTCCACACGTTAAGAAAATACTTTTTTTATTATTTTTGTAAATTGTGTCATTGTCATTCATGGCAGTATGCTGAACGGAACTTGAATTCTTGAACTGCGAGTGTCGTGTGTGTTTATAGTGGCGGATTTGAATTACAAATTACACTAATATACTACACAAACATTTACGAGATAAGTAACGGCAACAGTGTGTGTCGTAACCAAAGAGTCGACAAAGAGAAAACAGTGTCATAAAGCGTTAACTCGCAGGTATTTATATCTAATATTACTATTGAGTATTGCATATATACAGCGCCCGTTCATTTAATGAGTAGATGTTGCAGATAACATTCATCGGAACAGTTAATGTAAATGTAAACATTGTATGAGCCTATATAAATAAAAGCACGTGACAATGATTATGTTTACATGCAGTGAAAAGATGTAAACAGGCGGAAAATAGAAAAAAGTCAGGGCTTTTTTGAGTGCTCACTTTATCTCGAATTACCTATAGCATCCTATCTGGCTGCCTCGTATTTTTGTCTTCCCCTTCCACTACCACTCTCTCCTAGCCATCGTATTTCTTTCTGTGTTTGGCGATGGCCCGTCGTCGAGAAAAAAAAAAGAGGGAATGAAGAGGCGACAAGCTTTTTCCCTCATTACATCACTGGGGCGGGGGAAGGGCCATGGCACTGTCTGTAAAAGAAGCGTTATCTTATTCTTTTCCTCTAGCTTCACATCAGGTTGTGCTCATTAGATATTAGCTCGGAATGTACCTATATCTACTTGATCTTGACAACTTCCACTGTGTTATCACTCTGCACGTGAGACAGTTGTTTGTACATCACTGCGGTGTAAAAATGGCCTACGTCACAAATACAGCTAGTCCCGTTGCAGCATGCGGCATGTGGGCTGTTAAGGAGTTTGTTTGTGCTCGCTAGTGGAGCAATGTGAGCAACTACGGTCAGTACGCCAAGAACCACTTTGCCTTTATCCGCAGTGCAGAGCATTAAACTGGCGCGCAGTGCCATAGTTGAATTATTTTTTCGACAGGCCTAAGACATTAGTTGGCGTGTAATCCAGTCGGTATTTCATATGTGAAAGCACCTTTAAAGTACGTTTTTAGCCCTTTTGCGGGGCTTCAAATTCGCATTTCTATTAGGTATACTGTTTTTTAAAAAAATATAGGCATTTTTTGAAATTGTTCTTTAACAAACATTTTAATCAGTATCGCTTAAAATATTATAAAGGTAACACGCCGCAACAGCTTATGCATGCCCAATAACCAAACAGACTCAACTGCTTCACTGAAAGGCTTTGAAGCCATGCAATATAGGTAGTTTCACGTAAATAATACAAGCTGTTCTGGTGTGGTCTATGCATGCTTCACGCAAGGATGAATCATGCGGACACAACCAGCTGAGAGGGAGACAAGCCGCCTTATCTCTCCTCCCCATCCTACACAACCAGACCAAGCATGCGGGCTGAAACACCGCAGTAAGTTAACTTTTCACACTATATTCCACACTAAGTCAATGCAACTGGGCATGTCATGCTGTGTTTGTGCTGTTTTTTTTTTTGCGACAAGTAGACACTGAAGATTGTTTTTTAGATTATAATTATTTTAGAAAGGTGTCAGGCTAATACATTTACTTGTGTTTTACCTCAAACTGTATTTTTTACATCAGAGGTGACTAAATAATATAAGCTTTATACAAAAACTGCGAAATTTTATGTGTAGGGGTTTGGGTGGGTCAAAATCTGTCCAAAATGTCTTTATTTTCTCTATTACGACCCTCTCGTTTTTTTTTACTACCCTTTTCCTGGAAACCGTGAGGGGTCATAACAACTGGATTGTACTGTATTTCTTGATATCGCAAGCAAGACTCATAGAATAACCATTTATAACTGGCATACAGTATTTATTTCAATATCCTGTACATACTGTGCGAAGAGGCAAATGCTTAGCAATGTGAAGTAACTTTTTATAAGTACATACGTGTAGACATAATGAAACATTCATTAACCTCCCAAGAAAGAATGTTGACATACGGGAACATCATGGTTAGCCTCATCTACAATGTGCTAAACTTGATAGAATAACTGCAGTGAAACCTATACACATAGGAAGCCCTCAGGAATTCTTAACAAAGATTCCAGTCATAAACGTAAGCAGATACAATACCAGACCTTGATTATTGGCAGGCACACACTGTGCAATTATCAACAACAGCTACAATTGCTAACAATTACAGTTACTTGTGAGAATCACACTAATAAGAATGAACCACAATTACTCGCAAGCTCAATTATCCTCAACAATCACTACTGTTCAAAAGACCGCAATTATCAGCAAAAACAGCTAATACAATAACTGTGACTGTGAGCAAGAATTACAATTATCCGCAGCAACCTCAATTATCCGTGACAAGCACAATCATCCGCAACAACCACAATTTTTCACACTAGCAAATTATCTGAAACGTACCATCAATAAATAAAATTAATAATAATACAAACTTTCTTACCACCGCCTTGATGTCTTTTAACCACTTAATTTGATATTACATTTTTTATGTATAGATAATAGGACAATGGCGGGAAAGGCCGCTAGGCTACTAATTACAATTAAAACCGAAAGAATTGTGCACAAGTACTCACAGGATGGAGACCTCCACTCACCTAATGAAGCAGATGTAGTCTGCGAAACGTTGTGACCGAGCGTCCGCGGAGAAATGTGTTTGTCCTATGTGTGTGTGTTTCTATCTGCGAGTACCATCCTGTGAGTACTTGTGCACAATTCTTTCTGTTTTAGTTGTAATTAATTTTTATGTATAGAGAACTTCTTATTGAGAATTACAGTTAATATTTAATTTCTCATCTCATTCCAAGGGGACAGGAAACCACTCTGTAATGATGAAAAATTTGTATTAACAAGCTTTGTGTTAATGAGGTTCCACATATTTGCTCTCAGTCCATGGGAAGATGAAGGTGAGAAAGAAATATTTCCAATCATTATTTTATAAATCCATCAATTCCAATGAGAAATCAACTTACAAGCACTAACACAAAATAAATATCAAAAAGTATAGCGTAGTATATCACAGCAGAAATCAAATAGGTTAACTCTCCAGAATTAGCAACTACAATTTTAGCCAAACTAGTTTAAAAATAAAAATTTTTACTAATGCAATATGATAACAAAATAAAAATTACATAAAAACAAACTGAATTCACTTGGGTACTGATTACAAAACAGGTCAGGCACATGACATTTTGAAATCTTACTACTCGCATAGTTGTAATTACACAAAGACTTGCTGCTAACATAACTGCAGTCCAAGTAATGATATCTACACGTGTAACATTCTATGTACATACGAACAACAAACAACTGAGATCAGCAACGCATACAACAAGCAAATAATATGGCAGTGATATATTCAAGTAGGAGTAGTTCGATCAAGATGTCTTCCCTTTAGAGGACCACGCAGACTCCCAGAAGTGGCGCAGGCGATTGTTGTCGTTGGCACAGAACTGTCGGAAGTCCTTGAGTACCTTGACCTGAAAGCCCTCGTCTCCTGTCGCTGGTGTTGTGGACGACCTCCAGCGACGAGACAGCATGTGGTTCCACGACCAGAGGAAGCCCATCTAGTGACCACAATATGTCGTACTGAATGTTCTCTTCCTCATTTCTCACAAGTTATCTGAATTATATAACAAGCTCAAATACATGCCATATATGTACAGTGAAATCACTTAAGATGTTCCCACACAGTACCTATAAGTTTTCCTGCATAAGATGTTTAAATGGTTTCGTCTCGTTATTTTGCCCATTAGACAAGTGTTTTGAAATACCATTTTAAATGTTGGTTAACTTTTTTTATTCGTGCATAATACGTCGTAATATTAATTTAAAATGCAGTCTTAAATACATCTATTCTTTGTAAATATTTTGTAGGAAAACGTTTGCATGAATGGACGACTTGAAAAGAGGCGGAACTTCAGTCAGGTGTGGGAAACAATTCCTATCTCCATGGATACCGCAGGCGAACATAACCTTCACATAGCTGTTTGGCTTCACATGTCCCGGATGAGATGTACGTCAAGGAAATTGATTATTTGTTTGGAATTTGCTGTTTTTTTTTTTTTCAGGTAAACATTAATCTTATGTATTTGCGTATCTTAACCATGAAATTGAAACTAATATTTTTTACCCTTGCGTGCAAATCTATGAACGCGCAACATTTTTGCTTTCTGCAATTACCAACTAACAAATCAGCATGTTTGTAAACAAGCTTTGTTTCTCACAGTACTTTTCCCCTGCAATGACGTCAGGGGGTATGTACTTCAAGTCGTCCATTGTAAAACTTATCTTTATACACTATTCGTAGGTTATAAATGCTATAAGCCCCAAAGTGTAATTGCTGTGGCGTAACGCAGTTCCATTTGTACTTGACAGAGTATGCACAATGAGCATGCACATTGTCAATACTAGCAGTTATGGCGTTGTGCAGTTATGTTCGTCGGCTACGTAGTGCACGTGATCGGCATCAGTATCTAGTTGCTTGTCAGATGACAAGTCGCGTGCACGAACTTTTCATCCATGTTTGTTTACAGTTTTTATGTGTGTTTACTAGAATATAACTATTTGTGTTAATAGAAAGCTTAAAGAAATCGAAAGTGTATAGGACAGTAAATGTCAGTTTCAAAGAAGTTCAAAATATATTATAGTCACATGGGCATAGTCCAGCTACTACAATCTACGATAATGAACGTTGTCATTTTTTGCAGTGATAAAATTAATGTTATGCTCACTGTAAAGATACATGAAAAAAACAAAGGCTCAAAAATATTTAATCATTTTAATAAAGTGTACTATTGGTATCATTCAAATATGAATGGGAACAATGTACCGTACCATGCTGCTTGAAACTTGTGATAGGTTTGGTTATACCTCAACCATGTGATTTGTAATTTTCTGGTACTTTTCTTCCATGTGTACTTAATAAGAAACATCAACGTTTTTATAAAAAGCAGTTGGTGACTCATCACAGTGTGTGTAGGTTAGTAAAATTTATTTGTTTCCATTATAACAACACTATTAACAAGTGGCTATTTTTCCTGATCTCTGGTGAGATATTTCCTAGATAAGACGAGATTACTTGCTAGTCCCTTGAAAAATGTCGTAAGAGAGTTTTACTGTATACTCTGCCATCTTCACTATAACATAAACATAATAATTGATGGCAGGTCTACATATCTGCTTTCTCAAGTCATACACACTATACAATTACCCATAACACATGCTGAAACTGCTGCTTGTATAACTCTCTCCAATATTATGACAAATGAATAACATACTATTTTAATAAACCAATATTTATGAATCATAACAGGCAAAAAGTGAGCCCTGAGAGAATAGATATACATACAGAGCTCTGGTAAGCTAAAGCTACAAAGAGAGAGGTAGGGAAATGTAGCAGCCGACTTACCCGTCGCTCCGTGTTGTAGTCGTCCTTGTTCTTACCACTGACGTGGCGCGTGATGTACTCCTCGTGAGGACTGGAGAGAGTGTCTGAGTGGACAGGATACCTGCGCGCACTCTGTATGCCCAGCTGCCTGGTCGCTAGTCCCGGGCGTGCGCTCCCCCCGCTCCTTTGTTCCCTCTAGACAACACAAGACACCCACCACATCACACTTCCTTACATATGTTCACACACTTCTGTCATCTGCTCTATGCATTCTGCTAATTCCACAGCTGACTCTCGTCTGACACTCTGTATAGATTAGTGGGTGCATGCCTAGTGATAGTGGACGTCAAAATAAAACTTGAAGTCTCCTCTCCAACAATTTCTATTTGCATTGCACTCTAGCAACTTTTAAACTTTTACACCTCTTATATCTCTATTAATCTTTCTATAACTCTTTATCTGTTAATTTTCTAAGTTTTATAAATTTTAATATCTGTCGTTTACTGTCTATGTGATGTCTATATAAACCTCTCCCTAAACCTTGTTATTGCACTCTGTTTATCTGCTATACACATGTTCTACGCAACCAATACTTTCTATAGCAGCCACCATGACTACACACACACAGTCAAGACCAAACAACATAGAGTACAATAACTACAAGCGAGAGTGAGTTGTAGCACATAGTACAGTAGAAAGCGAGACTCACGCGACACAGGCAGGACGGAATGAGCACGAACATAACGCCAGTGAGGTGGACGTATTGCTCGTGATGCATGCCCATGTGGGTGACGGGACTGGGTCCTGAGTTCTCTACCACGCAGCGCAAGAAGCCAAACCTCTCGAGGATAGCTTCTTGAAGACAGAACAGGCGTTGTTCCCAAGTCTCTTCTTCAAACACTGCAACCAGCCCACACGTCTCTGTCCTCGCGACTTCCACCTGCTCCTTGTACGTCATCTCTGCACTACTGTCTACTGGATGCATGTATTAGCACTCTAGTACACACACAGCATTGTATGCGAGTCTCAATGCTACAGTCTGTTTTATGTACTCTGCTTACGTACATTCAGACAATAAATTACGATCAAGTGACCTCCTACTTGCTTCACAGTCCCATTCGACCTTGTAAAACATTTGCTAAAAATAGTCGATAGTGATAAACTTAAAAAATACACTTCATTTTATTGTAACTCGATGCCACTAGCTAATATTAAATGTAGACCAGTTATTTTTTGTGTGTTATGTGATCACACATATAACTAGCTTCCCTTCATCCTCAAGAAGTTACAACAGATAGCACAAACACAACACAACTGTGACCGTCTCGCACGAACAGTTCCCCACCCCCTCCCCCACTCTGAGGGGCAGCCTCACTTGTAAACAAGTCGACCTCCATTTCCACCGAGCCAATCCACATGTACGTTACAACAGTTGTACAGGAAGATGGTAAGGTACGTACTCTCAAAGAGATAGCTCCTTGTACCCATGAGGCACTCTGTGTCGAGTGGTATAAAGATGGGGCCACGCAGAGGGTCTGACTTGTGAGTAAACGGCAGAGCGAGCGGATCCGCTGGGATGGGGATGACTTGCAGTCCACATGTCTGCGCCTTCCTCGCCCATCCCATTATCTACACACACACACACACATTATAAACATAAGCTGGCGTACATTCAGTGATGTAGGAAATATCACACAGCGGAACTTTTCATATAAATAACCTCATTATAATTACAAAGCTAAAACAAATAAAGAATGGCACTGTCATACTGTGCTAAAGGCCAGTTCTTACCTCTTTACTTTTAACACAACTAACACGTTCTACCTTTTTTTTTTTTCCTTCATAAAATTCAAATGGCAACAAAGGCTTAAACAGAAATTTGTTGTTTACTAATGAGGTTCCTGTTAAGCTGAGGGATGACATAAGAGGTGGGTGTACGCTCACCAGATCAGCTACGATGGTGCCGGACGATGCCACCCACTGCACCACCAGCTCGTACGCTCTGTTGGGCTTGTAGAGAGTTTGATAGCGAGCGTGACCCCACTCAATGCGATCACTCTTGTTGTTGATGTCTGTCTCGAGGTGAGAGTGTTTGTACAGCGGCCCTGCGAGACACACAGCAACAATAGCTGATGTCTGAATGTACACACTGTAATCAAGCTAGCACAGTTCAACGTAACGATACAGTACATAGCTAGCCCAGAGAGGAGTAGTATTTGCTCAACACTTAATAATCTAAGTATTTATTTTAAAGATGCTAACTGCTTCAAATATGAATAATAAAAGCAGGGTCATCAACACAATGTATGTGCCGCAACCCTCCAATTACAGTAAAACAAACATTAAACAAATAAAATATCCTGTAAACCCCGGCAGATGGTGGATATGTAATTTATACATAACATTACCTTGACTAATAAAATAAAGAGTTTTTTTTAATAATTGATTTGACATTATAAAATAATTATTTTATTAAAATATTTATATTTATTCACATTATTAAATTATTTATTTTTCATTTTCTGAATGAGTCCTTGGACAATTTGCCCTTCTTGTCACTCCAACCTCTCGCACCCAGCCTTCTCTGAGAACCAGAGCACCAGATAGTTGATGTGCACTGCGGCACACACATCCCTCAGACCGTCTGTCACACCCAACAGTGCTACTACACACACAGTAATCCTGCTCTCCACCCTTGTAGCTCTTCAGTACAGTATATCTACACGATAATGTGACCTGCTTTTATCATGTAAACATAGATGTAACAGCCAACCCTAGGATCCTTTAACTGAAGTGTGCGCACCACGCCCCTAACTAAACTTATAAAGAGATCACTCAAACGTGTAGACTGAGAGGCACAAGTACTTCAGAATTGTACTTGCAGGTAGGAGAACACAAAACACAGCCAACAACATGTTTTTCGCAAGGTTGCACGGATGTGACATTTTGTTGGCCAAGCCAGCTTCCTAGGGCTGCGAATGATTACAGTCTGAGGTATGGCGGGCAGTGAGCAGTGATTGGTAACTAGTACACCTAGCAGCAGAGGGACGAACCAGGGTGTGGCGGGAAATTTGAAAGTTATTGTATGTTGAGTGAGTGAGAGAGATTATGGTCAGCGCTTAACATCGAGGTCTTCAGCGCTGGTGAGGGGTGGTATGATATGAGTATGGAGCAGCATCGGAATGAAAGAGCGGGGGAAATTGGAGATCCCCGAGAAAACCTGCCGACCAACGGCATTGGCCGGCATCGTATGTTGAGACCTGCTAGTTCCCAGCGCCTAGTTCTGCACTATCGTCTGAAGATAGTAAGGTTCTCGCCACTCTGGTGTTGTAACAGGCATCGGTAGAGAGTTTGTGAGAGGCTGCATGTGCAGCAACTGGTTTGTATTAAAAGTTTAGACTGGAACTGACTATTGCTTGTTAGATATCGGCCCTGTGGCCATTCATCCTCTGTCGTAGTGTGTTTGTAGCGAGGCCAATGTATTCAGCATCTCATTGTGTGCACTGTAGTTGCTATATTGTCCCGCAGCTGTGCCTTGAATTGTGTTTGTGTGATTGGCGAGTCTACCATGGAAGGATGTGGAGGGCTGATGTATTACACCACCCCTTACACTTTATATGAACTCACACTGTATTGGGAGTCGCCGTGGAATTACAAGTCAAAATAATGATTTATTCACATTCTCATTTTCCACTGAAGAGTTTTATTGTGAATAAATGTGTCATTTTGTTTTCTTCTAGTTTGAATCTACGAGACATTTTATTTCTTATCCTGTGCGAAGTGCACATTACACAGAATCTTAATTTTTTTTTTTGTATTGTATAAACAGAACTTTTCACATTGTCAAAAGTCTTTAATATTCATTGTTTTATTTTTAATGTTTTTGTATGTAATTTTTGTTTCCCTTTTTTCAGTGTATGCTTATTGTGTATCAGCAGGCAGCTTCGCAGGCTTTCCTAAACTACGAGGGAAGCACCGCCATGTTGTGAGTTCACATGGGAACGAGACACATTGCGGGACAGTGGCGTGTGTCCCTCCAGGCGAGTATCTTAAGAAGTACCGGACATGTAATGTTTGTAATCGGTGTTAGTGTACCAGGGTCTACTGTCTCACCGTGCCAAATGTGCGCCTGGGGATTCATACACTGCTCTCTAGCCTCGTTACAGTATTGCCTACTAGGGAAGACTAGTTTCCCAAGCCTGCGTCAACTAGTGTATGTGTCTCCTGTTGTTATTATCCTTGTCTTTGTGGTGTTTCGGGAACAGGCAACCCATGAACCCACAGTTATCATACCTGGATTACTAGTTCATCAGTGACGAGCAGTACCAAGTTTACAGCTAATTATCAACCAATTTTCCGGTCATATTAGATTAGTACCTAACACAACAAATCAGTACAGTTTGTGAGCTCAGCTATTACATTCAGTTACGTTAGCAGCGTTCGGAGGAGGCTTATAAATTTGACTACGTGCAGGAAAACACACCAAAGAGGAAGCAGGAAGCATACGTTTTAAAACCAACGTCAGCACTGGGTCATCGACCAAGTCCTGGGATACAGGAGGCTCTACTCGAGTGCTGTTGCTCAGAAGTTTAACAACTGGCTTCCACTTATCTACAATGTTATCATGATCGTTGCTCTTCCCCCTGCTGATGTCAAGTTTCTCAGCAATATTAGGAGGTTAGTTTCCAGATCCACAAGGCACACTGCAGATATACACTACCTGCCCACTTGTTCTTGTCGCAGGAGCCATCTTTAACAATACCAGGCAGGCAGTCTCGCAGGAACGTAGGGACGTTGTTCTCTACAAGGGCGGGACTAGCTACCTGCCAGCCACTGGGGTGCCTCACACCTACCTCCAGCCACTCATTCTCAAAGTTCTCCAGATCTCCCAGAGGCTTGTAGTACTCGCCCCCATCTACACACAAGGCATACATTCTGCAGCTACACTCTAGCTCATGCAACACACATCTAGATACGTACAAAACTGTGTGTGTATAGAGTAAAACCTCTCTATAATGATCCCTCATGGTTCCCGAGAACAGGGTCCTTATACTGACATTAAAACACTCATTTCAAACCAGTTGTTTCCGAGAATACAATCGGAACAGAGAAGTGATCGTAATAAAAGGGATCTTCATAAAGGGGTTTTTCTATACATACTTGTATATGTGTATACAAATACATACACATACATAAGAGTATGTGCAAGAGTATTAATTGTGTCACTATAAATAATACATAATTGTTAGTAAAATATCACAGTAAAGTACCTATTGTACAACATCCATTTTAAAGAGACTGTCAATGTAACGAGTCTAAACAATTTTATAAGTTGACTCAATTTTACGAGGTGACAATTTTACAAAATGACTCGATTTTACACATTGACACTTTATTCTCTGTTGACTTTATTTTACATGACGACTTAAGTTTACACTCAATATATAATTAAGAAGGTGATTCAATTTCAAAAGTTGATTGGATTTTATAATGTTACTATTTTATAAACTGTATCAATTTTACACTGTGATTTGACTTTAAAAGTTTACTGGATTTTACAAGGTCACTCAATCTTCGATGTTGACATGATTTTACAAGGTGACTAGATTATTTATGTTGGCATGATTTTATAAGTTGATCCAATTTTACAAGACAATCTGATTTCATGGCATCACTCCATTTTTTGAGGTTTCTAATTTTATGAGGTTTTTTTTTTTTTTTTTTTTTTTTTTTTTTTTTTTTTTTTTTTTTTTTTTTTTTTTTTT
>PNEQ01026356.1:0-15986 GCA_003012365.1 Medauroidea extradentata | reverse complement strand
ACAGGCTACGTGATCTACTACTGTGGAGGTCCCATCAGCTGGTGTACCAGAAAGCAGCCTGTGGTTGCTCTCTCTACAACGGAGGCTGAGTACATAGCGGCTGCTGAGTGCTCAAAGGAATTGATGTACCTAAAGACCGTGCTCGAAGAGATCCTGGGGAAGGAGGTAACTGCAAAATTGTATGTAGACAACCAGAGTGTGCTCTGTTTGATGAAGAATGGTGTTTTGAATCGCAGATCTAAACACATTGAAGTGCGTTTTCATTATATGTATACACGAAAAGGTAAGTGAGGGTCTGGTGAAAGTGTACTACTGCCCCAGTGACAAACAGCAGACATCTTCACGAAGCCACTGCAAAGTGCAAAATTCAGAATGCATGCAAGTGAAATAGTTTCCAAAAATTATTAAAAACACACAAAAAAAAAAAAACTGAAAATTATGAGGAAGTGTTGGCAATTATTAATGTTCAGGTTTTTTTAATCCTCAGTTTATTTTTATCTGTTGCGTAAAAACTGTTATGTTGTAAATGTCCTGAATTAATGTGAGTGTGTATATTAACCTTTTTTGACTAGAGTAGTTAGAAAAAGGAATATGGCTGCCATGTAACTGTGTGCGCGAACGGTAGTAAAGATGTAATAAAAGGAAGTAAATTCAGATGGAGAGTTCTTGATTTACAAGTGTTCTTCCTATTTGTACTCGTGAGATGTGTAAACGATTCTGTTTATTACAACATTTTTGTCCAATGGTTAGTTAAAATTTGCACAAACAATAACTCTACGAAAGTTAGTTTATAAAGTCAAAAACTTCTGTGCGCTAACTTGAACGACAGTTCTGTTAGGTTAGGAACCTGCAGCATACATCAATATGAGGCGCTGCAACTCATTGCAACTCAGTATGAGAACTAGTTGATTTGATGATCCAGTGTTCGAGAATAAAGAAAATGTGTGTGATGCTATGTGAAATGCTTTAAATCTCTGCAAATTTGTTAAGTGTTGATTAGAAATAGTGTTCAGTTATTTTAACTATATGTATTGGGTTTTAAATTATAAAATATTAATTTTGGATAATAGGCCATTTGGAACAAAGTGAATACTAAAAAATTTAACCTTAGAAAAATATTACTAGCTGTTACTGCACTGAATTCAACATTGACAACAGTTACCTTTCTGCTTGTATGGTAGGTAGCATTTTACCGAATATAGTCCCATGTATTTTCCTACTTAAATACAACAATAATAAAATAACATAAATTGAAATCCACATACTTGCATTTTATACAAATAATAATCCTTTATTTATCAAACTACAAATGTTCCAATCAAGTCCACAGTTTATACTACACATGCAAACATAAAGTGTAATGTCCTGAGAGGTTAGACACTTCACGTCGTTAGCAGTTACCATCAGAAAGGTATGAATTGGCTGGAAATAGAAATTTAGCAGAACTGTTTGAGAGCCCACTTCATTCTTAACCGCCAAACTTTAAGTTAATACAATATTTACAATTGTACCACACACGTTTTTTCACAAAAACAAATTTGAAAAATTGCAGTTATGGGTCAGACATGAAAATAAATCATGTTTTTTTGGATAAATAAGGTTTCGAAAAGTCGGGTTTATCATACAATACAGACTGCTGGAGTGAGTTATCATAATAGAAGCATAAGTATTGAAAACTTTAATATCAGATTGTAGGGCATAAGCATTAATATGCAACATCGACACTAACGTTACCCAAAGCAACAAACGTGCATACGGAATTTGGCGGCGGCAGTGGTAGCCGGCATGCTGGGATATGCCAAGCCTGCAGCTTGCCAGAGGTTGGGCCGTACTGAACTGTCCAATACAGCGTGCACCTAGATCCTTTATCTCAATGGCCCAGTTGGTGGAGAGTGAACGTCTAGGTATTTGCGGTGTGCTACAGTGTGGAGAACCAAGATCGAGATAGTGTTCCATTGCTATGCAAGAATGAGCCACAGTACAATGCCCTCATTACATACCAACGACAGCTGACAAGAGTGCAGTATACTTTGCAGCTGCACAGCATTCACATGCCGTGCAGTGCGCCAGCCATAAGCCTTTCAATTTCGCCATTGCAGTGTTCTCCCCAGGCCCATTTTGCTGGGTGCCCCACCCGGCTAAGAAACAGATATTCCCATCAACACCATCAAGCTTATTCCACAATACACCCAGCTGGTCTCGTGAACCACCCAGCTCTAAATTTGTGCTGGGGAGAACACTGCATTGTGTAACTTCAGCACGTTAAGAGAAGTCTTCAACTGGCATATGGACGGCGTTGCATGTTATACATATTCTTTTTTACGAGAAACCGTTTAACTTATTCCTATTATCTTTATCTACGAAAAGAACACACACTTGATACTAGGCTATGCTTCTATGTTTTAAAAAATTCAGCACACTTGTTAGAAACATGAATTTCGGACCCTATCAAAATGGCTAAAAACGTTTTTTTTAGACTGCTGTTAACTCCGAAAATATTACCTGAATTCGTAAAGTGCAAAGCGAGAGGCATGCATTGCATTGGTCTTTACTTCATACTATTAAAAAAATAAAATGTTGTGGTCACCGCTTGAAGTCCAATAGGAAAAAAACTACAACAAAAACCTAGCACACCAGTTTGCAGTGCTGCGAATAGAGGCAATATGCTTCTCGTCAAGCGCGGGACAGGCTCTTAACGCTACGCTGTCCCCACGCATCAAAGGTGGAAATTCGACCCCAGTGACGACTCCTCTTAAGTGGTGCTGAGTACCGGTACTATCTATATTTATGTGGCATAATTTTCTAATGTCATGGTCCACATATTATATATATTAGTATTTACGTTAATGTAAATAATTAAGTTTTACACAAAATGCAATTGATTTGGAACAGCATAGTGAAAATAATTTTTTTTCTTCAGAGTAGGTTGATAATGAGAGGTGCACATGCAGGTCTTACATGGGGGCAGGTGGTACATGGGTAAATACAGTAGATATGTGCAAACATTGAATATTGGAATAGTGCTTCTGGAAAAAATCGCAATAGAATGAATAATAGTGGTGGTGTAAGTTAAGTTGATAAGGTCAAACTATATTGTGCGCTGCTTTGTCTTAATGAAATGGTATGTAGATAATGTCAAAGCGAGTATGGTTTTATGAAGTGTCAGTCGATTTGCAATGCAGACAAAAATCTGCAGTGACACATACATCAAATTACATAAAAATAAGATTTTCAGTTTCTTGTAGAATAAAACAAAAGTGCTCCAAATCACTGCCAAATACTTTGGTATGGGGGCAAACGTATGGAAAATAAATTTCTAAGTTTTACATTAATTAGTTGGTTTTGTCTGGTGAATAAGTTTAATTGCCCATATGGTAGCAATTTAAACTTTACTATTTGAAACTGGTATAGTAAAATAACAAAAAAGCTGATAAGTTTTATTTTATTATCTGATACTAGTAAATTGGAATCAAATAAAAGTAAAAATTCCTCCGTTTTTTTTTTACTTTGTGATACCAAAAATTGTAAAATATACGGCAGTTGATGAGATTTTTAGGTAAAGTACAATAAAAACTGTATTACTTTAAACTGGTTTTCGTGATATACAGGTACAAAATTTTCTGAATTGCAAATATTCAATGCAAGCAATGGCACAATTTCTGAGAATAGAATACGTTCCTCATTTTGCAACAAGCAATGTATCATTCTCTGGCATTTTATAAGCATATTGAGAATAAATAAATGTGAGAAACTTGTGTGTTTGCTGGATGAATACGAAAAATTTGTACTGTTTTACAACACTAATCGCGGAGTTATCGTAACAAACATTTGAGTGTGAATGGTTTGGATGTTATTTTGTTGCAGGGCAGAGAGAATTAATTTCCTTTTCAGCAAGTGCGGAATGAAAGGCAAGTCCAAATGAAATATATGAAAAGTTGTGCATGTCAACTAATAATGTTAAGTTGTAACTTACGGGTCATGTAACACACTTGTATGGGCAGAGTTCACATACATAAGTTCTTTTAGGATCATTAAAATTCCTCCAAACCTTACATTTCTTTTTCCTATCATTTTGTTGTCCACAGTCTTCGATTCCTGTGTGGTTAATGATTACTTTGTCTGTCATACGAATATATTTCCATCACTGTCGATGTGCAAAATGCCTTGAGTGTTTGATTATTATCCATTTGTACAACACTTCGGTGAGAGGGGAACATTTTACAAGTAAATTGCATTGTTGGATTGCAGTGTGTAGAAGAGGGACATGGAACAAACTGAAGAGATTTTATTGTAATTATTGTGCGAGCAATTGCATGCAAGGAGCTGAGCGAGAAGTAAATTTTGTTGCGTAAAACCAGCTTTACACGTCAAAATGCTGCTTGCAATATTAAAACATATTCAAGTAACGACAAAAGTCACACACCATGTTAGAAACTAAGTTATTACACTTTTAGAGTTTAGTAATTGGTGGATAGATTCAAACAACATAAAACAGCACTGCATGCTGCAAAGTTGGAAACTAGACACTTGGTATTTCAATGTAGTTTTATTTTTTACTTGGTAAATATTAAGAGGGCGTGGTACACATTTCAACGCTAAAAGCATTAACCTATAACTGTAGGTTTCTTGAAGACAATTTGCGAAAATCAAACAACAGCAATCCTAGACAATAGTTTTAGCCAATGTTTTAAACAAAATTGTTTCCAGTGTTAGGAACTTCTGATGCACAATCTCTGATGCCGGAACCTCGTGCATTTAACTGCGGCGCCTCGTGCACTTAACTGTGGCGCATGAGATCACGCGTCACTAAGGATGGGTCGGGGTATTTTGTGTATAGTGGGGTAATTTGAGTATAAATCACAAATTATTGAATAAATCTTAAGACAATTGTCTTACTGATACATATCAAATATATGTCATTTGTTTCTTGTGTATCTATGGGGAAATGTTAAAAGGTTGCCTTGGTCACACTGATGACTTGCTGAAAATAATTTTTTCTCGTTTTTGTTTACAAGTGTCTGATGAAGTTATTCATCACACTCAGTGCAGTATTATTGAGAAACCAGTTATGATACATTGATAAAATTCAGGTATGCATACATTACACATGTGTATTGTATGTTACATTAAATTAGATGATGTGGCAAAAGTTGATTTCTTGTAATTTACAATTTACAAATATGGGGTAATTTGGGTAGGTATACTTATAGTTTTTAGGTTAACTGGCTGATGAAATTGCTATTTTTGTTTCAGATCATGCCTCGCATATATCTTAAGAAAAGAACACCTACATATGGATCAAGTGCTCTTGAAAAGGCCAAAGAAGAAATAAAAAGGGGCTCATCAGTGTATGCTGCAGCAAAAGAATTCAACATACCATATGAAACACTGAGGCGGTGGCATGAATGTCCGCCTTCCCATCAGGGTGCTGGCAGGGGAACAGTACTATCAAAAGAAGAAGAGCAGTACATTGTTTAGGCTTTAGTGTACACTGCAAAATGTGGATATCCTATGGACAGACAAGATTTTAAATATATGGTGAACAGTTACGTGAAATCTGTCGACAGAAAGACACCCTTTAAAGATGACATGCCAGGCTATGATTTCATTGTTGCACTTGAGAAAAGGTGGAAAGATGATCTTGTTAGGCAAAAACCTGAGCTTTTAACTAAAGCACGGGCAGAAGATCTTTCTCAGTTTGTTGTCAGTGAATTTTTTACACTTTACCAGCAGGTTCTTGATGATAATAATCTGAATGGACACCCAGAACGGATTTTTAACCTAGATGAGACAGGTCTCGCAACAGATCCTACAAAAGGTAAGGTTTTTGTACCAAAGAGAGCAAAAGTGGCCTACTCTCATTCAGGAGGTGCAGATAAACTGCAGTACAGTGTTCTTTTTGTGGCAAGTGCGGATGGTGCACGTTACCCACCTTGTCTAATTTTCAAAGGGACTGGAGCCTCGCAAAGTACTTGGGTTTAAAGCTTAAAACAAATAAGAAAGCGAAAAAACAAAAGAAAGTGAGAAAACTCAAGATACCGTTTGCTGATTACTCAACTATCAATTGGAAGGGGTTATGCAGAAGTAAACCAATCCCCGAATTACTGGAGCCGAGATATTCAAGGTCAAAGTCTGCAGTGCCCATACAAACCTTGCAGAAACCAGTTTTTCTTGTCTCTTATTTTTATTCAAATATTTTGATTTAATACTTGTTATTTTCCTTGGATATACTTCTTACATTCTTCTTTTACTGGAGTGCTATACGATGTCACAGAATCTGGTTGGATGTAGGACTACATTTTTGAAAAGTGGTTAAATGCATTTGTAAATCAAGTTAAGCACATTGAATAGCCAATTTTGGTAATCTTTGATGGACATGGCAGTTGTTTAACCTACAATGTTACCTGTGCAGCCAGAGAACACAACATTTTTCTTCTTTGTCTTCCTCCAAATACATCTCATGCCCTTCAGCCATTAGATGTAGGTGTGTTTGCTCCCATGAAGAACGCTTGGAGAGACATCTTGTGGTTATGGTACCGTGAATCACGCTTGAAAAATATAGATAAAGCCATATTTCCAAGTCTGCTCAAGAAACTTATGGCAGTTTCTATGAAACCTGAACATGTGATTGGTGGCTTTAAGGGTTCTGGACTCTATCCAGTTAATAAAGATGCCCTTATGAGCAAAATTGTATCTGTAGAATCTGTGGTGATGCCTGTGCCTGAAAATGCATCAGATTGTCCAAGCAACGCAAATAATGACTTGAATTTGCCAGGCCCTTGCAACTTGGGAGCAGGCACCGTAATGGGCTCATCTGTGAGTAGGCCTACGACTAATGAACCCTATCCGTCACCTATGAAAAAACTAAGAGAAGCAATCATTCAAACATTGTCACCTGAACAGTCAGCAGAAGTGAAGGCAGCCTTAGCAAATTCAAAATGGAAACGACGAAGAGTACAAATCAAGTGTTGGAGAAGTGCTGACATCAGAAGAAGTAAAAGAAAGAGAAGAGAGAATAGGAAGAGGTTAGGAATGAAAACAAAAAACAGAAAAACAGCAGACATAAACGTAAAGGTGCAAAAGAAGAAACGAGTAAGTGTAAGAAACAAGAAGGGAATGTTAGACGTAAGAAAGTTGTTGAGAGACTTGTTTTTGAAAGTGACGAAAGTGAAGAAGAAAGTGTTGGGCCTACTGCAACAACTAGCTCAAGTTCTGAAATTATTATAGGTTTGTGGGTCTCGGTTAACTATCAAAGTGAATGTGGCAAGACAGTGAAGGAGTTCAGGGGACAAGTAATAGGCGAAGAACAAGTTGCATGTGATAAAAAGAAATATTCCATCAAGTTTTTGATCAGATGCAAAGGGTACAGTCACTGTCCCCGAGATTGATGATATTGAGTGTGTCGATGTATCACAATATCTGAAGTTTTTTGTGTTCCTGATTTTAATGGAAGATATTTTAAATTTATAAAATAGGACTAAACAAACTCAAGTAGGTTAAGCCTTTTGATTGTGAAGAATGTTTCTTAACGTTGCAAACAGGCGCATGGTAATTTTTATTTAATAATTTTTAATACTTTTTATTTAGCTGGAATAACTTGTATATTGCCCTAAAAGTTCATAAATTAACTGCTGCTACGATTACTTGAGAATAACAAGATTTGAATGCATCATTTTCTACTCGAATTAGCATTATATACAAATTCCCCCATCAGTAGGGTAAATTGGGTATAGCTGATCTTTGAAATATTATAACATCAAGAAAGGCTCAAAAATCTTGAAAACCTAATAGATTCATTCTATAAGGTCATATTATTAATATAGAAAAATTTGACAGGAATATTTTGTCATTGTGAAAATGCATGGGTCTCTAAACTCAAAGTTATGTTTTTTTATACCCAAATTACCCCAACCCACCTACCCGAATTCCTCCATCCATAGGGTAAATTGGGTACAGTTAATTGTTGAATTACTATAGTATCAAGAACAGCTAAAAATTTTTTGAAAACCTAATAGATTCATTCTAGAAGGTCCTATTGCTCAAAGATATAAAAATTTTACAGGAATATTTTATCTTTGTAAAATTGCATGGGCCTCTAAACTTAAAACTGTGTGTTTTTTTATACCCAAATTACCCCAACCCACGCCTAATTAGTAATTATGGATAAATATTTACTTATAAAGTTGGCAAATACCATTATCTAGGATTGTCATTGAGTATTTTATCCATATTGGCTTCGAAAAAAGCGTAAAAATCAACTGATGTTTTCAGCGTTTATTTATCTACCATGCACTCTTTAGAATCAGTACTCATAGTGTACCGGCCAAATGGTCAGTATCAAGAATCACTAATCCTGTAGGCTAGCGGCTAAACTGTTGATTTTACAGGTAAAGTTCATTAATAAAAAATGTTGCTACTGTGATGAAAAGTAGTCATACATAAAGAAAGTTGTAGTTTACTTACTTTGAAATTTGCAGTTTTTCGTAGAAATTCTAAGTCCTTCTCCCGTGTTTTATGTGATCGCCATGTTGTATGTTTATGTGGTACTAGCACTCTTAGTGTTATTTAAAGTAGCGCAAATACATTGTGCAACTGACTGGCTTGGCTTCCGGGCTGGAGCCGCGTCTTTGTGGTTGCAGCAACCACGAAGACGCGGCTCCAGCCCGGAAGCCAAGCCAGTCAACTCGACAACGGCCGCGAAAGCCTGCAGAATTACATTGTGCAACTGTTCTTTAGGCAGCAAATTCAGTAGTAGAAAAAACTGTCACGCTTTTAACACGTGTTTTTGCAGCGTTAGCTGTGCGTACTCAGGGAGAATTTGACGATGTGCAGTACAAATAATACTTGCACGTAAAAGTGCTTCACGGCATGTTAGTAGCGTATTTAGTGTGTGTTTTTATAGACTTTTTTAATTTTGAACTCTCGTGGATGATAATTATCAGTTGAATTTCGTTAATTGAGACACAGGAGGGAATACGTTATACGTACAACGTGTGTAGAGAGATGTCCGTGAATGTACCTCGACAAAAGGGGACAAATGCATCATTTATTGATTGCGGCGAAGGATTTGTAACCACCATTGAGTTGAGAAAGTAAAAAATTTTGTTTCAGACATGTCTCTTTTTATTTTAGTAAAACAAGCGTGCACCAAGTGGTTTGATATCGTAGGAGTTGTGAATGATAATTATGACATTTTAGTTACGGTAATATCAGCCTAACGTGCATAAAATATGTATTAAATATTTATTTATTTTGTAGCTTTGTGCGACTTCTATTGGCGTTAGGATGTGTTTAAATAGGGCTTAGAATGGGTACGTATAAGATCAGTACATCATGTGTACAACATGAATTAAAAATGCAACGTATTTTGCCCACATGTATTTCAGTTAAAATATTTTTAATGTGGCATACTAGTAAATTAGGCCAATTGGTAAATTGCATGCCTTTACTATGGTATTGGTTTCTACGCTTTCAATTCATGCTAGAAAGAGTTAAAACAGCATTTGTTATTGTGTATTTACATGCTTATTATTACTATTTTGCATTTGCAATATCCCAAATTTTAATACCGATTTACCACTATAGCCTTTTTATAATGCTGGCGTTATTACTGGGGGCTATTTCTTTTGGTTATATTTCACTGAAATTAATCATAAATACTACAGTTCAGCTGTTTATTATTAACAATTAACGTATATTTACCCCACAATTTCCCTGATCTTCATAGCCCTACCCACTATTGAGTTTTTATAAAGTAGGTTTTATCGGTACTTGTGCATGTTTTTTCTTGTTCTATTTACGTAAAATTAATCACAAATACCTAGTACATTTCAGCAATTTATTACAATTATTTTACGTATTTTTACCCCACAATTTCCCTGATCTTCATAGCCCTCCCCACTACCAAATTGGTAGAATCTAGGCATAATTATTAGTCGCGACTACTAATTTCTGTTATTATTCACTGAAATTAATCATAAATAGTACATTCCTGTAGTTTTTTTTGTTAGTTTTCGTATGAGTAATGATTCTTGATATTTACCGGGTTACCTGCGCCCGTGCTACATTGACTGAACTAGCAAGATGGCGGGTGTTGAGAAGGTCGTTGAAGTAGATGATAAGAAAATTAGATGCAAACAGGATGATAAATGTAAAAAATGCAAGAGGGTAGTGAAAAATGGTATTCAGTGTGATTTATGCGATATGTGGTTTAATTTTCATTGTGCAAATGTGAGCAAAAACATAGTGAATAATAAAAGTGAATGGTCATGCTCGATATGTGCAAATGGCGATACAGAATGTGACCGTATTGGTGATATTTGCAAGAGTACAGCCATAACCAGGAAATACGAAGATCATATAGGAAAACTCACGGAAAAAATTAACAGCCTGGAAGAAGTTATTAGTGTTTTACATAAAGATTTACATGATTGTAAAAATATGAATACATCGTCCTACAAATATCCATCAACAGAGTGGTCCAATGTGGTAAAAAAACAAGCATTGCAAGAAACGGTAAATGCAAACAAACCGACCTTCGTAGAACCCTGCAGAAACCGATTCGCATCTCTGGAAAATGAACCTGAGCCTCATGCAACGACTCAACCAGGTGGGATTGGAAAAATCGAAAATGACTAAGGACAACTCCAAGTACAGGTAGGAGAAAAAAAAAAACAATGTAACCCAAGAGAGTAGTAAAATATGCCATAATGTAATGATTTTGGGTGACAGTCATGCAAGGGGCATTGCTGAAAGGTCATCTAACTCAAGTGTTCGAGCCACAAGCTTCACCAAACCTGGAGCTCCACTTCGTGAAGTGTTAACAAGTATACATGATAAATCTGCAAACATAAAAAACTATGACACATTGGTCATTATAGGAGGTTCCAACGATGTTGCCAGCAATAACTGTGAGGAAGTGGTACAGACTTAGGCGACAATCTAGAAAAAATTCAAAATAAAAATGTTCTAGTTTTCAGCCTGCCTCACAGATTTGACTTAGCTAATAATTTGTGCGTTAATTTTGCTGTTGAAAAAACAAACAAGAAAATTGAGAAACTATGCCATAAACATTCAAATGTGAACTTTGTTGAAATCAGCAAGATAAATCGTGACCTGCATACAAAACACGGCCTACATCTGAACAGCAAGGGAAAAGACCTCATGGCAATGAAAATTTGTGAGTTCGTATTAGCAAACAAAAAAATGAAAAGACCCACGAAAGCCCACACTACTAAGACATGTGGCTGGCAAAGAAAATTTGTTCTGAAAAAGAGAAAGAAAACAAGACTTCTGTGATTGGTCCGAAGACTCTTACATTTCTTGATAAGTGGATTCTGCGTAAAAATTCAACCTCGAGAAATAATCTGCAGAATAGTAATGAAAATTTTTTGTGACAAAGTCCCAGGAAAATAAAGCTACACTGAAAAGCCAGCAACATCATCATCTAATCCAAATGCAGCAATGTCAAGCTCTGCAGCAGTTAAAACTTCATCAACAGCATCAGCTTCAACAACAGTGGAAAAACCATCTTCAACATCAGCTACAGTATCAACCACAACAGCAGTAGTATCAACTTCAACAGCATCAGCTTTAACAGCAACAGTGTCCCCTTCAGGAGCAGTGCAATTGCCAACGTGTCTGAGCTCGTCAGTCTCATCAGCCTCATAAGTTAAGTCCAACTTTTAGTATTGTAAACCCTGCTAATTTTAAAGAGGCTTTTTCCATTTCTCACCAAAACATTAGAGGACTACGCAAAAAATGTAATGAAATACTCATTGACTTAAAAGATATAAGAGATGAGTTATCTTTAGATTTAAATGTACTATGTTTTTCAGAGTATCACCTAAGAAATTCAGAGATTGTACAGGTTAACATTGATGGATTTAATCTAGGAGCTTATTTTTGTAGGTCTTTAAGTGCAATGGGTGGTGTTTGTATATTTTTACATAACAGTATAAATTTCACTACTATTGATGTAACTTCGTTTTGTATTGAAAAAGTTATTGAGTGTTGTGCATGTCGCTTAAATACTGACCTTGTGCAAACTACTATAGCTACCATATACAGATCACCAGATGGTAACTGTGAGGCTTTTCTTAATAACTTAGAAAAAATTCTCATAAAATTGTTCAACCCCTCAGCAAGTCTTGTTCTCTGTGGAGATTTTAATATTGACTTCTTAAGTAACAGTAATGCGAAAATTCAATTAACTTCATTACTTTCCATATTTAATCTCACTTCCACAGTCGAATTCCTTATTCGAGTGACTAACTGCTCTAGTACAGCCATTGACAATATTTTTATAGATTACAGTTTAAAGGACAAAGTCGAAGCCAGACCATATCTCAACGGATTGCCTGACCACGATAGCCACATAATATCTATTCCTTATATTGCCAAACGAAAAATAACCTCCAGTCTTGCAAAAAAGAAAATCAGACGTATGACTGAAGAGTCCGTGAATAGCTTTCGCTTAGATCTTGCATCCCAAGACTGGAGTCCCATCAACTTCCAAGTAAATGTAAATGATAAATTTAATTTCTTCCATTCTAATTTTATACAATTATTAAATGCCCATTTCCCTTACAAGTCTATAACAGTAGGTGACAAAAACAAAAAAAAATTGGTTAACTCAAGGAACACGAACCTCTTGTAAGAAGAAAAAAGAACATTTAATCCTGATATTGAAAACCTTTATAAACAATATTGTAAAATACTACGGAAAGTTATTATCAAATCAAAAAGCATGGCCATAGGCAAAGAAATACTAAACTCTAACAATAAAGCTAAAACCTGTTGGCGTATCATACAAAAAGGACTGCAAAATAAAAAACACTATGAGACAAAGCCGTTAAATCTGGTGATTAAAAACTAGGAAATAGGTAACCCATAGGAAATAGCAGAAGAATTTAACAAATACTTTGCCACTGTAGTTGATTCACTTATGAATGACACGCCACAGGAGGATAAGGTTCTCGAATACCTGAACCTAGCATATCTGGCACCAATACCGTATATTCATGATTTGCCAGTCACGCCTCAAGAAATTTTGACATCAATTAAGTCCCTTAAAATGAAACACTCCTCTGGATATGATGGAATATCCAGTGCACTTTTCAAAAAATGCTCTGACCTGATTAGCGAGCCCTTATGTCATATCTGCCGACAGTATGTTAACAAGTGGAATCTATCCAGAACGCTTAAAACTTACTATGATCAAACCCATATTTAAAAAAGGAGATAAGAAGAAAACTGAAAACTACAGACCTATAGCCCTACTATCTACATTCTCAAAAATTTTCGAAAAAATTATGGCATCAACAACTAAATAAGTTCACTAATTAAATCTTATTTATCTACAAGGCAGTAGATAACAACAGTGTCTGATAAAACAACCATGAAAGATTATAACTCAACGCCACTGTTCATGAAGTATGGCGTGCCACAAGGACCCCTACGTTTCTTAATTTTCATAAATGATCTACCACAGACTCTGCAATTAGATGTTAATACTGTACTCTTTGCAGATGACACCAGTATTTTAATAAATGCAACAACAATAGAGCAGTTAAGAACTAAGTCCCAGATAACATTTAGAATGCTGGCCGATCGGTTTGCTGCAAATTTGCTAGCCCGTAATGATGATAAAACAAACTACATGGAGTTTCTCACTGCCAATAAAAGTAACTCGGAGAATCACGTTAATTACAATGAAAAATATATATCAAGTGTAGATTTTACAAAGTTTTTGGGTCTACAGATTGATAACCATTTAACCTGGAAGGATCATATTAAATATATCACTGGCAAACTTAGTACAGCCTGTTTTTCTCTCAGACATCTGTCAACTTTACTTCCCAAATCTGTACTCAAACAAGTGTACTATGCTAATTTTCATTCAGTTATGACATATGGTGTTACCATCTGAGGTGCTTCAACTGACAGTAAAAGGATATTTCTGCTGCAGAAAAAAACCATTAGAATTTTATGTAACAAAAGAAACATAGATTCTTGTACGCAGCTCTTCATTACTGAGAACATATTAACTCTTACGGGCCAATATATTTATGAAATGCTTTCGTTTGTTTCTGATAACATACATATTTTCCAAAAAAAAACACAACAGTTCACCACTACAGTACTAGACGTACAAATAATATGCACGTGCCTTCAGCCTCCCTTTCTTTATACCAAAAAGGTTTCTATTACACTGCAGGGATAACAGTTAAGTGGTTCAAGCACAAAATCAAGTCCATATTAACTATTAATGCCTTTTATTCTTATGCAAGAGGTGCATAAGTCTAAATGTATATGTAATATATGTATAGGTACGTGTATTACAGATATTCATATATCTCATATGCGAATATTGGGTGTTAATTTTGATTTCTGCCCAAATGTTTATATTTACAATTTGGGTGTATTATGTGCTTGTATGTGTATTCTGATCATTTAATCTTTCTACTGTGATAATATTAGTTTATTGACTGTGTTACCAGCGCATTTTTAGTGTATATAGATAAGTACCATTGTGACATGTTCTATAGCCCTATGGCAAATGCCACTGTTAAGGGCTCCATGGAATGAATATGAAATAAATAAATAGCCGTATAGAAATAACCGTAACCACGCCATAAGGAATTGACAGGTTTCTATCCCTCTTACAGTGGCTTAGCAGCAGTACGGTGTGTTGTAGCACGCATCACTCAAAAGTGTGTGTTCAATTTTTACAGTTATTTCTTACGCAGGAGTCACATAGCCCCGACACTGAACCACATGATGCGCACGACACGACACGCGAAACTATCAGCCAATCACAGACAAGGCGAGCACGACAAATTCTGTCGCACGACCAGCAACTTTTGATTAGAAAATAATTCTATTCTTGGCATGTCGTGCAGCACAGCAAATCAAGTGTACAACATGATAAAATGAAATAGTTCCCGTTTTGAGCAACGCTAAGCCGATGGAGAAAATTAATTCGTTTGTGTTGTATAAACTGTGTTGAAATTCGACAGCTGTTTATAGTTGTTTATTTACATAATACAAGATTACATTTGACATGATGAGTACTGAAGTGTTGAAGGACCCGTACAGCGATCAATTATTAATAAACAGAGTCCAAGAACATAAAGCTCTGTACAATTTCCGTCAGAAACAATACAGAAACAAACAGCTGAAAGAAAAAATATGGACTGAAATAGCACATAAATTTGAAGAAGAAAATGTTGATGGTATGTTTACTATTACATTCATATCTACCTAAATCCTTTAATACCTATTTATGTAAATATATTTGGATATGACCAACTTAATAGCATTGTTATGTGAACATGCAAGGGCACCCATAGGCCATATGTAGGCAGGGCTTGGCTCTATTTATCTGCAAGTTTAAGCAAAATTAAAAAAAAAACTGTTTATTGTTCTTAGCTGATTTTCACACAACAGCCTATGGTTTGTGACAAAATTTAACATATTTGTAATTATCACTGGCCTCAAAAATTAATACAGCTGTTTAATGTTAAACAGTTACCAGAATAAACTGTATTAGGCCTAGGCCTATTATCTGATTTTTTAAAAATGGTGATAAGAGTTGCCTGCTGCCATTAAATTTTAATTGGTGCCCACTCCAGGATAATAAAGTATGACAGGTTTTATAGAGAATATTTATTTAATTCTATTCCTTTCTTTTGCAGCTACATTTTGTAAAACCAAATGACGGTATTTGCGTGACTCATATTTACGAGAGAAGAGACTAGGCAAAACCAAAAGTGGGCAAGCTGCAAAGTTCAGAAAACAGTGGAAGTACACAGAACTGATGAGGTTTTTGGACGACACGATAATTTATGAGGAAACATTCAGCAATGTGGCACAGTTATCTGCTCCAGCCGAAGAACCATCTGAAGAGACAAGGTGGGAATTTATGGTTGCTGACCTATCGGAGGACGGTGATAATAGCCTGCAGGTCACAGAAGTACAGAATA
>PNEQ01026355.1:0-15987 GCA_003012365.1 Medauroidea extradentata | reverse complement strand
AAAAAAAAAAAGGTGACACAAAGTTACTTTCACCAAAAAGTCACTGCCTTTACTGAACAACATGCCCAGTTTTTAAAAGTATGGCACAAAAGAGATATAAAAAAAGAAGCCAAACTGCAACACGTATGGCGAACACTGATTCAGTAATTAATAACGCGTAATAAATTTTGCACTTTAGAGGGCGTGGTCATAGCCATACTTAGTAGAAGGCCCCGGTCTTACATCTGGTAACCCTGTCACGCAGGGTCATTTTAACAATTATTTGGTCTCGCTAACGGCGGTGGCTTTCCCTGATTCGCCGGTACGTAAGGCAGAATAACGAATCAGATACAACCATAGTCTTTGGAGAGCTAAAAGAAGTGTTAAAATGACCCTTGTGTGCAGGGTTGCGAGATCTTAGGCCTTCTACTAAAGACGGCTGTGGCGTGGTATATAATTCAACGCTAAAAGCATTAATCTATAACTGTAGGTTTCTTGAAGCCAATTTGCGAAAATTAAACAGTAGCCATCCTAGACAATAGTTTTAGCCGACGTTTTAAAAAAAATTGTTTCCTGTGTTACAAACTTCTGAGGCACAATATCTGACGCCGGAACCTCGTGCATTTAACTGCGGCGCAACTATTTAGTAATTCTGGATAAATATTTACTCTTAAAGTTGGCAAATACCACTATCTAGGATTGTCATTGAGTATTTTATCCACATTGGCTTCGAAAAAAGCGTAGAAATAAATTGATGTTTTCAGTGTTTATTTATCTACCACGCACTCTTAAGTCAAGGCCAAAACATTTCGGGAAACCATTACACCGTGCAGGGTATACTTAAGATACGTTATTTAGATGTACTCCTTAGCATTTGGACCACATCTTGTTAGATACGCTCTAGAAAACTCTGCAGCAAGTAAAAGAGACAATGATATAAAAAAACTAGTTTAAATATAACTGGTTCTTCACCTGGTTACTATCAGTACGCAAATTACGTGGGCGTGGGTCTGGAAGCAGCTATTATTTTCAGCTTACAAATCGCTTTATTTTCCGCACTTTGCTTCTAAGAGTGTTTCACCCTTGTGTTTTTTTTTTTTTTGTGAGATCCTATTTACCTCGATGAAAGTTTTTGGCGTGGTAATTAAATACCCGGAAACTTTGCGAGGTTTAACGAGCTGTCAGATGGAATTCACAATCCTGTGTTAATTAGCTGCTCCTTCGTCGGTCACTCGGAGTTGAACCGAAGACCTCTAGAGTGAAGACAGTGGTGCACTCTGGGTGCTGCACAGTGCATCCCGAGTCATCACCACTTCAAACTGTTTAAGTTGTACATTGTCACTATTTGAGAGACTGTCAATAGGATATATGACTTAACTTTAACTGTTAATTGTAGTCTTTAATTAATTAATGGAAAACAATGTTGTTGTTTAGTTGTCAGAGAGAATTAACATTTATTTGGTACCGTAGTAATTGTGTGCACAATTAAGGGTGTTGTGAAAGTTATGGTTGTTTGCTGTTTTTGAGTATTTTTGTAAGCTTCTTGAGCCAGTAAACCAAGAACTTAATTAAACTATTTTATTTCTAATTATAAGACCTCTATCCTAAATAGCTCAGAATTCTCCACGTGTAAAAATGTACTAAACTTGTAACAAAATGTTTATGTCAACAGGAACGGATATAGTCTGTGTATAAATTTGTAGCCACTTGCAGATTTCGATACATGAAACCTCGTTGATTACGAAACGTATCAAACTGAAAATAGGTTGCTATACGTTTAATTCAAAAACTAAACTAAACACATTGTGGAACATCTGTTAGGAGGACTTAGCCCCCACCCTGCCCCCCTTATGGGCGTTCTTGGTAGATCATTAGGTGACTGTCTGTTAAATGGCTGTCAGATTATTAAATACTTGTTATTTACGTTAAATACTGTCACTCATTCCATTGTAAGGGTTGTAAGTTACTCTTGATTAAGGTACTTTGGTATTAGAACACTAGTTCGTTGGTGTTCGGAACTTTATGTTACGGTTTATGCATTATCACATACAATTCAATTACGCAGAGCTAGGCAGATTATAAAGTTAGCAATTATAGTTATCATTTTTAGTTATTAACTAACCACTCAATTTAGTTAGGTCGACAGTCCAACCTTAAACATGACGCCGAAGCTGACATGATATAGCGATTACTGCGATCATATCCGAACGTCCTGATGCATCCTGTTAGCGAAGTGACCCAGGAGTCCATAGCATTACATGATCCTATGTCGCCCGGTTTGTGGCAACTGGTATCCTGGTTGGAGTTGGAGATTCCGCTGTCGCATTGTATTTGTGTTGGATAATTATAAATCCTTGGTCGGTTTGCCATGGTTAGGAAACTATGTAGTTATGCAGTCAGTCTGCTATCATTCCTTAAGGGGTATTGATCCCTACCACCTTGGATTTAGCTGTTTCTTCTCGATAACGTCTGTTCCAGTCGATGTATCAAAATTTTTGTCACGACAGGGCATAGATACAGACTTAATAGATTTTCTGTAATTGCTGGAATCATAACATGTTCATTATTTTGCAACGGGAAACAGCTTAAAAGGTAAAATTGCTCTATTTACGGGAGCGACTACAGAGGCCGGAACATTAACAGAAACAATGCCATATGGATTACAAAAAGTGAATGAAACTATAGGCCTAAACTATGCCTTGTCAGCCTGAAAAAAGTAAAACGATGTGTATATTCCCTGATGTATAAGAAAAACCGAAAAACCGATGTGACAGGGATCAATCCCCCTTAACTTATGTTTGAACCTGCCTGGTTCATAACGTTCAAGGTGTCAAGAACTTCTTGTCCATGGACTCTTTTTTTGACTTATACAAATTCGAGCTTATTTGAACAACAATTTCAAAAGGTCTGACAAACCTTTTCTTCCTAATAATATATACGTAAGTACCTCCTGTCCGACTTGGTACTTAGCCTCCCTCCTGTGTTGGCCATACCGCTCCTAGGTACTCTGTGTCTGCGGTCCTCCAGCTACCCAAGTTCAGTACCGACATCTCGAGGTAGGAGATCCTTCCAGCAGAGAGACAGCACAGCTCCGTGTTTAAACTTTCACGACTGCCTGGAAGACGGCGGGCTAAGGCCTTCTCGCCTGCTCGTTTATTTCTCCAGGGACCTCCTCAGGAGTGGGGGGAATAAGAGGGGGGGGGAGGGAGCTGGCATGGCGACTCGCACGAGGTCTGGGGACCTGCAGGGTTACCAACTTAGGCCACGGTCACACTAGACGTCCTAAACATGTTTAGTTGAACACATTCGGCGGCCATGTTTGGTCGCGTTTGGAGCTAAACATGTTTGCGAGATTACACTCCTAAACCGAAAATAAGCAATGGACTTTCTAACCTCAACAAATATGGAACCTGAAATTACCGTATTTAATTATTATCACATTTGCACTTAAAATTCGTGGCTGTATAATCATCAAGTTGCATTTAACTGTAATGATATTGCTTCTGTGATAGATAGAGATGATGGTACATCGCGAAAATGTTTCGTGCCAACATACCCCTGAAAACACTGTAGATTCTTGCAACATATATGATTGGGTGACAAACGTCTGACACATCGTAGCTGTGTACAGACCAATAATAGACTTCAAATATTACAAAAGCAGTAATCTTATTGGTTTAGTCAAATCTGGCAACAGTTCTACATACACACGAAAGCCAGTAATATTTTGAAAAGCTGAACGTACGTTGAATTCCAGCAAACAGTCAAGTTTTCCTGCGATAAACCATCATCTCTAGTGATAGAGTATAAACACTTAGAAACTAACAGTCAATTTAAACAAGTGCAAATGTTGCACCAAAAAGTAGCTATGTTTGTTACACAGCTCGTTACTTGAAGTGGCCTGTAGGAAAGCAGCCGAGAAGATATGTCGTTCGGAACTATGTATGAAACTAGTTTACTTAGAACGAGAAGAAACTGCAATAATTCGTTCAGAGCTCGTGTAACCGTTCCATAAAGAAAGACATATTTACCTGAAGTAGTTCAGTAGTTTGGTCTCTAGTACGACCACGGCGTTAACAGCTACATACATGTAGTGACACACGATGACAAATGTAGGTATCGGCAGTTCAAAATGAACTGAGCACGTTTGAAGAGAGTATAGCAAAGAATGAGAAAAAAAAATTGTATTTAATTTTGACATCAAGCTTTACTTTTCCAATATGCTGATATTAATACATTATGTTTATTATTTGTACTACATGACCTTATTATAGGTGGCAACGAAATACAAATTGTAGGAAAAAGTAACTAGGACTTAAAACTGTGAACAACCTATAAGTGTAGAGCTTGTAAAGAGTCACATAGGAATTACTGTTTTTTGCTGTTGTTCTGTGGTTGATTTATATATACTCTATATATATTCATATATGTATGTATATATATATATACATATATTCATATATATGTATGTATGTATATATATATACACATATATACATATATATACACGTATATAGCACACGGTTAAAGTATTCTACAACTCCCTTATATGTAAGGGAGTTGTGTGTATATATATATATATATATATATATATATATATACACACACATATATATATATATATATACGTATATAGCACTCGGTTAAAGTGTTCTACAATTCCCAATTCCCTTGGAAATTGCCTGTTTCATTAAAGCTATATATGTATGTGTATATATATATATAGGCCTATACACACACTCCATTTCACGTAAGTTTGAATAAATCTGACAGGAACTTATGGGCAGTAATTTTTACTATTTTGTGATTTGTGGCACTACACAAGACAAACTTTGCAGTACAATTACTGAAATGGCAATCTCAGGTTCATTGTAGAGCTAAAAACGTTTTTCGTTGTGCAACAAATCACAAAATATTAAAAATGATTGCCCATAAGTTGCTGTCAAATCTAGCCAAACTTATATGAAACAGAGTATATGTACACATATATACGTATATAGCACACGGTTAAAGTGTTCTACAACTCCCTTGAAAACTGCCTCTTTCATTAAAGCTGTCTATGTAATGTATATATACACACACAAATACATTTGGATGTAGCTTTAAAATTAGGTAGTTTAATGAATAAGGAAAGTTTTGAGGGAGTTTTAACACTTTGACCGTTAAACACATTTTTCAAATTATTACGATTACGTACAAGGGATTAGAATAGGAATATCACTGTCTTTACTATACAAAACGGCTAAAAACGGCTTCTTCAGACTGCTATATCTGGAAAAATACCAACCTCACTGTTGTAGAACATAAATATATAAGTTTTCGTTTAACTACGTCATACTTTCCCACAAAAAAAAAAAAAAAAACAATGTATATGTACGGCCATGAACTTTTCGCGAAAAAATTTTGCCCCAGCTTGTTTTAGCGCTTTGCATGTATGTCTGCAGCCCTGCTTCATGGTTATTGGTAGGGGCCGGAAAATTTCGCGGCTTCAATGACCTGTATGTTAGAATGCACTATCCTATGCACACTCAAGCCCTGACCATTTGTCCACTAGCTGCTACTCACTGGAACAACAGACAATGAACGAATAGACGCGGCTTTGCATAGGGCAATGGTTCTAGCATGTAGGTAATTGAATCAGCGAAATTTTCCGGTCTCTAGAAATTGGCAGCGTGTTATTGTGAAGTGACGTCTTTCTTTTGGCTGAGCCAACCACAGATTATGAGACACTATACGTCTGTGATTTTCCAGTATAAACCCCGAGACGTGTGAGAGATGAAACAACCAATCACCGGCCATGACGCAGCAGAGCAGCTGATGTGAACGTAAAGCACTGAACCAAACTGGGCAAAAATCCTTTTCGCGAAATAGTTCGTGTCATGACCCAGTTAAAAAAAAAAAAAAAGTTGAAAGAAAAAATTAAAATTTACAAAACCACTGTACGACAATGGACGACCTGTGGCACACACCCTCTGACGTCACACCGCAGGGGAAGTGTACTGTGGGAAACAAAGCTTGTTTACAAACATACTGATTCAGTGGTTGGTGATAGCAGAAACAAAAAAAAAAAAAAATTGTGCACTCATAGACTTGCGTGCAAATGTAAAAAGTATTAGTTTAATTTCGTGGTTAAGATACGCAAATTCATGTTTACTTGAAAAAGCGGCAAATTCCAAACAAATAATCAATTTCCTTTACATACATCTCATCCGGGACCACGGCCGTAGAAGAACAGGTCTGGACACTCGCCTGGATATTTGACCCCCTTGTTGTTTGGCTGCAGTTCACCAAGTTACCGATAATGCTATACATTTTAGGCGCTGTAATCCGGGCGGTCGAGCTAACACTCCGCCCACTCCCCCCCCAAAAAAACTAAGATAAACAATTTATCAAAACGTATTTTTGATCAGTTTATGATATACTTCCTTCGCTCACAATTTTAAAGGGTGGCTCCAGCAATCTTTATTTACTTTATTATGTTAACAATGGAAAAAAAATTGGCGGAGTTTAAGTCCGACCACTCGGATTGCATCTCCAAAAAGTACGACATTCTCGGTAACTTGACGAACTACAGCCAAACAACAAGGGGATCGGGCAAAATGCATTGGTAGATAGGCGAGTGTCCAGACCTGTTCTTCTACGACCGTGTCCGGGGCATGTGGAGTTAAACGTAAGAATGAAGGTTATGTTCGATTGCGGTATCCATGGAGATAAGAATTGTATCCCACACCAGACTGGATCTCCGCCTCATTTCAAGTCGTCCATGTAGTGTTCGACGCTTGCATGAAGGCGGTAATTCTTGACTCAGCTTGCAGTGTCGCCCATATTCCTTCCTTTACATTGCCTCCCGTGTAAAAGAATGGGGTGGGAACATATTAGACGCGGTCTTCACTTACCTATATTAGAGCTTTATACAGTACAGTTGGCGCATGAACGTTATTACAGCGTGTAAAGAATTTTTTTTTAAAGAAATTGTACTGAACGTGTGCTAGATATATTTATCTACGAATAGGAAGCACATTTAAAACTATAAACTACGCTTCTTTATTTTCGTTTCTTAGATATCACGCTTGGGAAGTTGGTCTCGGTGTCACCTTAAATGGCAAAAAAAAAAAAAAAAAAAAAACGACTTTTTTAGACTGCTATCACGTAAAAAGTATCAACCGGAATCGTGAAACGAAGGTAGAGAAGCATGCGCTGGACTTAACGACGCACATTTTGTAAAAAAAAAAAAATCAAAAATAAAAAGCAGCGTCACAGCTTAAGACGGTGTGGTACATAATTCAACGCTAAAAAGATTAATTTAAAACTGTAGGTTTCTTGAAGCCAATTTTCGAAAACTAATCAATAGCAATCCTAGACAATAGTTTTAGCCGACGTTTTAAACAAAATTATTTCCAGTGTTACAAACTTCTGAGGCACAATCTCTGACGCCGGAACCTCCTGTATGTAACTGCGGCGCAAGAGATCACGCGTAACGAATTGGTAATTCTGGATAAATATTTACTCATAAAAAAGGAAAATACCGTTATCTAGGATTGTCATAGAGTATTTGATCCATTTCGGCTTCGAAAAAGCGTAGAAATCAGTTGATGTATTCAGCGTTTGTTTATCTGTCACGTCCCACAGGAAAAAGCCATCGACCAAAACACTGCTTTCCGAGTTACGATTGTTGTAGCTTGCAAGTTTCCGTACCTCAAACGCGGCACCTAGCACCTGCTGTACAGGGTCCTTAACGTGCTCACCGAGTTGAAACGACGAGATGACATCGCGGCATATTTGTCACCATACATCATGGGCTCTGTCATAATGGCGAACGACAGGAGAAAGGGGAAAAATACACAGTGGCTCGCAGCCGTTCTCTTCAACAGCAGTCGACAGACATGAATCTCCATTACGCTCTGTGTAGTACACGCATTAGTCGTTCACAGCTCGCTACGTTAATTCTTCTAACTGTAGAGAAACAAGCATTACTCCTGCTTTGATGTCGGGCATCAGTAACCATATTTTATTTTTTCATCTTTACATTTTGTTTTCCTTAAATTCTGAGAAAAAACATGTCGAATTTACGATTATAGCGTGAATTTTTTGTCTTGCGTTACAGTACAAGTATAGCGTTTGAACTTTTAATGTATATTTAGAGATGGTAATTAGATATGATGGTTTATCGCGGGAAAATTGACCGTTTGCACGTTCATCTTACCAGACTGGCTTATTCTTGTACACGGAGATGTTGCCCTATTTGACTGAGCCGACAAGAATCCCGCTAATGTAATATTTGATGCCTGTTATTGGTCTGCAGATAGCTACATTGTGTCAGGCTACAGTGACTTGAAGGGTAATGTTGGCAACAAACATTTTCGCGATGTATACGTATATTTAGGCAGCTATCTGTCAAACCGTTTTTTTATGTTCTTAATTTGCTGGACTAATTACGGCCTAATTTTGCGTTAAAAGTTCCACTGAGATTCTTGTATTGTAGCGCAAGGTAAAATGGACAGAATTATACATAATTAGAGGCACGAGTATTTCGCGTATTCATCTGGCGACAGCCCAGACTTCTCAGTTCTATACGTGTACCGGCTGAAGCCGAATATCCATTGGCTTCTAACAGTACAAACGTGTAGCACGTGATATCTCCGCGACTTGTTTCCTTATTTATAACTGGCTTGCAGTCGTCAAATGTGTGTTAAAACTTCTCTCGTCCAATCACAGAAGGAGGGGTGTAGTATACGTTATCGACGTTCAACCTGACCTAGAATCAATACGCGAAATAATCGTGCCACTATTAATTATATATATAACTAGACTATGTGTAGAGGTACGTAAATTTCGCAAATACATTCCAGGTAAGGCTGAACGCCAAAAATATATACTTCATAATCACGTGTGTGATTAGCTGGCGGCTGTCGCGAAACGCATTTGACTACTGCAAGCCAGTAGTAAATAAGAAAATGATTCATAGAGCTATCGCTTGTAATGTTGTAAGCCAATGAATAATCGACTGTATCCAGAGCGTGTACAGGACTGAGCAATCTAGGCTACTGCCAGATGAATCGACGTACCTCTAGCTATGTGTAATTTGTAGCATATATATATAATATTCTTTAGCGTTGAATCACTTCTACAAGAAGTATTTAACTCCTGTATCCAGTTGTAATGAATATTGACTTTTATAGGACTAAAATATTGTTTGTAAGACTGTTAAAAATCTGAATAAGAATTACCAAGTTTTAGTAATACTTAGATACAGGAAATATTTGCGGGTTCAATGACCTGTAGGCAAGCCTACTGTGAACTGATGCAGACAGCAGATGCTCATTAGCTGCTTGTTGTTAGTGATATATGTCTGTATTAGTTACATTTACATTACTGGCTCAGAGACTTCCAGGAGGTGTCAAATAAGTCAGAGGCCAATTGCGAAAGTGACGCAAACTTTGAAAACGCGAATATTTCAGGTATCTACCAATACCTTACAACTGGCGCTAAGTCCACTGATGTATAACAGCGTCCAATTATAATTCATGCTATAATCGAAAATTTTTTTTAATTTTGATTTTGTGAAATCGCAAATTTCTCTTCTCAAAATTAAAAAAAAAATCAATTTCTGTAAAGACCAACAGCAATTAAACATGATTCGTATAAACGATTTAACAGCGACGTGATAAAATTAAAAACAACTGGTTTCACATAACTTAACGACTTAATTTTTTTAGACGTCTTCACAGTTTTACAATGTTAAATAATATTTGATATTTGTTCAGTATTTACAGTTTGTGTTTAAGTCAACATGTTCAATTTTAACAATCTTCTGTATTCGCTTTCCGCTTGGCGTATTTGTATTAAAGCACGTTGAAAACGAAACTCGAACTACTTAAATACTGTGTTTTATTTTTAGAATTATATTTAATGTGTATCTTGTACAAGAAAGTGGACACCTCATTGTTCAGCTGAACTTGTAGCAAGCTTGTGTCTGTGAAAGGCAACCTGGCGTACCAGTGGCTAGCGTATAAGGACTTAGTGCACTAGTTACTGTGACATAGGGAAGATTCCATTTTTTGTTGCCAAAGTAAACAAACCAATTGTATGCACACGCAGCTGTTTTTGAATAGAAGAGCTAACAAAGACGAATCATTCTGAAGGAAATAGTGTCTAGCTGGAGAAAAAAAGTTGAATGATTATTTCAGGATCGTGCATCACGTCACGTAAACCAGGATGTTATCTACTTTATACCGACTATATTTCCAGTTTTACATGTCTTAATTTATTTTTAGTGCATACACAATGAATATCGCTCAAATAACCCCCAGTACCATAAATGCAGCTGTAAAATTTACTTTTTCAATATTTCGTAGAAGAACGTTGACCGTGTTAACGAATTACTGTATTTGGTAGCGTAGTAGCTAGAACTCTAACTAATGTTCCGTTTACTGTACATTTTTGATGCTCACTTATTTACAACAAAGATTCCCGTGTTAAACAAGTTTTACGTGTCCACTTCAATAAATATGACGGAAATTTTTTCTTTAAATTCATCCCATCCAATCATAGCTTATTGATACGGAACTGCACACATTTACATGAATGGAGTGAATACTGTCAGTGTTTCGTTTTACTATAGTGGTGACTACCAAACTTGCACATTTGCATTGTGTTATGCATAAGTGTACCAACATAATACGAGAAATTTGAATATTTTCAGCTAATAGTACATGTAAAAACAGCAGGTTCAAATATTGTAATAAATAAAAGAACCAACTTGGCATCGTGATACTTGATAAGGAACTGACAATTGCAATACAGATAACGGTATTTATTTCAAATACTATAGTAAATACACGTGCACCTCGGCTGTAGACATACAACATGATGTGGCAACAACTGAATTTTATCTTCTTCTGGAAATATAGTAAGAGAAAAGCGTCCTTGATTTGCATGGACGTCACCAATGGGGACACAGGAATGAGAATGAAAAACTTAAAAAATACATAAATGTTCCAAATATTTTATTACATGTTTCACAAAAGCCCCGTAATATCATACACATGAATAAGAACCACAATTACAACGCTTCAGTAAGAACAACAGAAGATAGAAATATACGCATATAAATTTAAAAAAAAATGCATGTACTTAAAATATGTACGCACGATTTCATACGTTTATATTAAATGAATGTGATGGAAATGATTGATTTTAATTGTTAGTAGGCGGTGGGAGGGGAGAGGAAGTGTCCTCCTTCGCCTCCTAACTTCCCCCCTCCTTCACTTCTTCATTGCTGACGCTCATGCTGATTTGTTCTAACAGTAGGCCTACATGAAATATCTTCCTCTCCCACAGTAAAGCCACAAAAAGAAGCGCAAATTGCAAACATGTTGGTGATCTTGAGAACTGAACTGCAGAAGAAATTCACACGACTAAATCTTCAAACGGCGCATGTGCACATATGTGATACTGGAGCGCTATTATTTGTTTTTCGTGCGGCGAACATAAACACCGATCAACCCTACATGTTATATGTCGCGCAAGGTTATTATTGCCAGGCACGGTTAGCGATGCTGTAAACATGATAACATGACGCACGAGGCAGCAGCGCAAACGATCGACAGAGTTTAGACGGCCCGTGTTAGCCGGACTCACAATGGCGCGACAAAAGCGACGCGACCCGTCGAGGCTTCTGTGACGTCAGCATGCAGCATAGTTGTTATGTTGTGTATGATTCCGTGTTAATCGCTGGTAGTGTGAATGCATAATATGTATTTATTCTATTAATTTTAAAACAATGTTAAAAAATGGTGGACAGTTAATAGTGTGTGGTAGATAAATAAACGCTGAAAACATCAATTGATTTCTACGCTTTTTTTTCGAAGCCAAAAATGTAAAAATACTTAATGATAATCCTAGATGATGGTATTTGTCAACTTTATGAGTAAATATTTACCCAGAATAACTAATTCGTTACGCGTGATCTTTCATGCCGCAGTTAAATGCACGAGGTTCCGGCGTCACAGATTGTGTCTCAGAAGTTCGTAACACTGGAAACAGTTATGTTTAAAACATTGGCTAAAACTATTGTCTAGGATTGCTGTTGTTTAATTTTCGCATATTGACTTCAACAAACCTACAGTTATAGATTAATGCTTTTAGCGTTGAATTATGTACCATGCCCTCTTAAATATTTCTTGCGAGTGAGATGGCTACACTGAGAAAGGCAAAAAATCACTGCATCTCACGGAAACGAGACATTATTTGCTCGTTACAAAACATTCGTTTTGTAACTTATGTAGAGGGTTAATATGCATGTGAAATCATACGGACGTGTTCGATTCCCGGCGGGGTCGGTCGCATTGGGAATCGTGCCGTACGATGCCGCCGGTCGGCGGGTTTTCTCGGGGATCTCCCGTTTTACCCGCCCTTTCATTCCGGCAATGATCCACACTCACCTCACGCCACCCCCCACCAACGCTGAAGACATCGATGTTACGCGCTGGCCAAAATCTCTTCACTTCCATACGGACGTGTCGAATGAGTTGTCGGAGAAACTTCCCAGAGGTGACCAAGAAAGTGTCTATGGCGTTATATATGTGATTACTGGTGCAATTTTAGTTCAACATCCATGGTCATGGCAGTTAAGAGTACTGTGTACCAGTTTCAGATCTCCGCGTTTGACGCGTGGTAACAGCGGAGTGATAAGAGCCAGAACACCATTCTCGACTATAGGCACATGGTCTCTATTCGCAGCTAAACTGGCGTGCAATGTTTTCGTACAACTCTTTTTCCTATGGTACTTCAAGCGGTGACCCTAACATTTTATGTTTGCATATTATGAAGTAAAGACCAACCCACGCACCTTATTTTGAAATTTACGGATTCATATCGTATTTTCAGAGTTACAGCAGTCGAAAAAAACCTGTTTGTAGTCTTTTCCAGGGGCCCCAAAATCGTGTTTCTAACAAGAATACTAAATTTTCAAAAAGTGGCATACGTAGTTTCAAGTGGGTGTTCTTTTCATAAATAACAACAATAAGAATAAGTTCTGCGGTTTTGCGCAAAATAGTATTCGCGTGACACGCCACAACACCGTCCAACGGCTAAGTATTGTTTATCTAACAAGCATTTTAAAACCTGCCGAGTGTAAAAACGGTTTAAAATGTGGGTTTTTATATTGGTTTTAAATAATAACCATAGTTTGCATTGTTTCTTGTGATGTCTGATCTCTCTGTACTGCATTTCTAGTTTGGTTGTTTGTTGCTATAGCTTACGTAACCTTTGAACTCATTGTTATCTCGTATTGGCTACACGCGAGATTTTTAATTGGAAAACCGATAGTGATGTCATTGCATCAACAACAGCCATGAGTCTTTCTTTAACGTGTTTGTTGAATTACTTACTTTAGAAGCAAGTGAACAGCCAATATACTTTGACGAACACATCCCTGCCATTTCTAACTGTTCAGCACATGTCTACTATGTTGTATTTACTGAAACATTATAATTGTTGTTATTATTAATGTGAATGAAATCGAGGGTCTTTTTGAAACATGTAATAAAATATTTGCTGCATTTATGCATTTTTAAAGCTTTTTTCTCATTCCTGTGTTCCCCTCGGACTATATCCTGGCGACTTCCATGCAAATCAGGACACTTTTTTCTTGCTATACGTCCAGAATAAGATAAAATTCAGTTATTACCACATCATGTTGTATGTCTACAGCTGAGGTGCACATGTATTTATTTTAGCATTTGAAATAAGTACTGTTATATGTTTTGAAATTGTCAGTTTCTAATAAAATATGATCTATTATTTATGACAGAGTTTGAACCTTCATCTTTTACATTTACTGTCATCTATAAATATTCACATTTCTTGTATTGTGTTGGTACATTCATGCAATACACAGTGCAAATTGTAAATTTTGTAGCACTCACTGTCGTAAAACGAGACACAGGCAGTTTTGACAGACGCAAGTGAACTATAATCTTATTTTGAAAGGCTCTGAGTAACTATGGCACTAGCATGACTAAAACTACAACTAATAACAAAATAGTCCAATTTATTCAAAGTTTTTGTCCTCCGTGATCTCATATATATTTTGACTTATTTACTATTTATTTCCCACAGCAGACTGAAGCGCCTGTATAGACAGTTTCGCTAAACTATATAACTCCGCCGTATTTTAAGTCGTCCGTTAAACAAGTTGTAGATATTAAGTTTTAACTAACACGCAATATTAAAATTCTAGGAAAAATACTTTGCAATTCTGCGGACAAAAAAAGTGAATCTATGATTTAATATTTAAACTAAAATATTATCATAAATATAAAACACAGTTTTAAAGTAGTTCGAGTTTTATTTTCAATATGCATTATAACCAACGTGCCAACCGGAAAGCGATTGCAGAAGATTGTTAAAATTAAACATGTTGACTTAAACGCAAACTAAAAATGTTGAACAATAATCAAGTATTATTTAACATCGTGAAACTCTGAAGACGTCTAAAAAATTAAGTCGTTAAGTTATGTGAAACCAGTTGTTTATATTTTTTAACATTTCGCTGTTATATTGTTTATGCGAATCATGTTTATTTGTTGGACATTACAGGACACGATGACGAATTCCGTTAATACTTGGTATACATTGTCACGTGTTCTTAAAAATACCAGCATCAATACAGCAACGGTAAAATTAAATCACAAGCCAAGTTGACAGAACGAGCAGTGGATTATTTTATGCGACCTACCTTCATAAGATCCGAGTACATCGGCGATTTAAGAAGTTCCCTGTAGAAGGGATCATCTGGGTCCATGAATTCCGCCATCATTTTCCGGTAATGATACGTGTGTCACCAGGAAACACCACGTTGTACTTGAAACACTTAGTTCTGTCCGAACTTCCGCCTAGAGCTGTGGTAGTATCTCGTACAAACTAACTCCATCACAAGCGAATCGCTGTTCGTTTTCGTAACGATTCCGTTTGCAAGTTCGCGAAGAAATCCAACATGCGCGTTGAACTGTGTTGTTGAAAGGCCGGCGGAATTCAGACACATGACCGCAGAGAATCTGGGAAAGCACTACGAGTTCGTAGATAAGAGGGACCATCTTAATTCCCTTATCTGTAATCCTTATCACGAGAGTTTCATAATCAATGGGTGACCAAAATTAGACTTATATTACGCAATTTACTGTATTCCTGGAACATCGCGGTACGGAAGCGAGCGGACGATAAGGGTGACACTGAAAATGTGCTTCACATGCAGCTTCGCCCTTACAAGTCAAGAACTGAACGTGCAGACATTCCATAAAATTGTTTTTACTTAGCGGAGATCATAATGTTATTGGTGGAAAATATGTAATAAATTTCAATGTTTTGCTATTTATCTGAGATTAATACACAACCAGTTTGAACATTTAGAAGCACGACGGTCTGAAAAGACCGTTTTAGCTGTTGTAGGTCTTCGGAACTCTTTCTGTAAAGGGCACGGCGTTTTGGCAACGAAATTGCGCACTCGTTTGAGATGAGTTTTTTTTGCAGGTTAGCGTTCTATACACACGTGGAAAAATTTAGTAAAAAAAAGTTTGACCCAAGATACTATAACGCATTTGAAGTGGGTATCAGGTGCCACATTGAATATATATATATTTTTTATTTTTTTTATGTGGGGAATTTTTCATATAGAGTATCTGGAAATAATCTTCTTTATACATGCCACATACACTCCGTGATTTTAAACGAGCTTCAGCGTATAACGTTTCTGTTTTATTTCAAGTGATTTGCCAACGAAGGAAGTAAAAACGTCTGACAGCCAGGCCTGGGAATCGAACCCAGAACCCATCGTACCAAAGTCGCCCGCTCAACCAGGTTTTTTATTTATTTTAATTTTTGTTTATAATATGTTTGGTGCAGTGGCGATGCGGAAGCTTCCGCATCAACACCGCACCAAACATTCCCCCCTTTAATGTGACGTAATTTGAGTGACCCCAGCACTTTTCGTGAGACAATTTGTATAGT
>PNEQ01026354.1:0-15987 GCA_003012365.1 Medauroidea extradentata | reverse complement strand
CCCCCCCCCCCCCCCCCAGTTACTAATAAATTTTCCCTTTCTTAGTCTACTCACATTCTTTACACAGTCACTATCCTGAATCACCTTAACTTCAAACTCATCTGAGAAAACATTGATTTCATTAATAGGCCTAACCTCACCTTTACCTTCCTGCACCTCTGTCACTGTCTGTTCCTTTAGGCCTTCCACTTCTGTCACTACATTGGACACTTCATCTGGTTTCTTTGCTTCTACTTTCTGTTCGATATTCTTACTAGGTTTAGTTGGTTTGATACTAATTGCTTCTGCACAACTCCTAATTGCACCGATCGCCTCTTCTTTAAGCTCCTTAATCTCCCTCCTCAGTTCTCTAATTTCACCTATTAGTGATTCAGTGTGTGATTCGGATTCTACTAGTGCCCTAGTTTGTGCTGCCAACATTTATTTTATTAATTTTAGTACACTGTTATCGGTAGATGCCATGCTTATAGATTTCAATTCTCACAATGTCATCAAATAGATAATGTTATTAATTTACCATGTACTTAATTACAACAATGTTTACATTACTAATTTTAATTTTACATCTACTCTGTGATTTAAGACACTGAAAAAAAGGGAGAAAAAAACTGCTGATACCATGCACAATTTGGACCGGCTCACTTTGGCTATGGCTACCTACCCGCACTGGTAAACACTAACCTGTTGTTTCTTTCTGTTTGCTTCTTCTACTATTTTACCTTGCAGCTCTTCTACTCGGCGTTATTGTTGTTCCTTGTTGACGTGACGTGTTTCCTGTACTGCCGGCGGCGACTGATACTGCCGCTCTGCTGCCCTCGAGCTGCCGCTGTCCTGGCACTGGAATGGCTGGTTGTTGTAGTGGGTCCTAGGGCCCCCCGAGGTACTTTGGTTCCCTCAGGTCCCTGTTCGGGCGCCAGAATGTGACGGGTGTCCTACGTCTACGTTTTTATTTATATATGTATTTATATTTTGGAGGTTATGATGTCCCTGTTCGGGTGCCAGAATGTGATGGGTCTCCTTCACGTCTACGTTGTTAGAGGTTATGTTGATCCTTGCTGCCGGCGACGACTTATCAAATTAGACTTTTCCTTGTTTGTTATTTATATGCCCGGATAGCCTGAGAAGGTTACCTAAGGAGTTTACATAGAAGAAAAAAGAAGCAAATTTTTTAATAACTTTCAGTTTCTTTTAATAATAGTTCACCAGACGTACATGGCACAATAACGTACAAAAATTCTTTCCCGTGATTTTATGTCTTACAGTGTGAACGTGAAAAGGTAACACCAGTGGCGGAATTTACTAAGTCATGAGTGTTCGTCCCAGTTTATTATCGGTTGTGATCTGCCTCAGTTTGCTCCACAAAGGAAAACGACCTAAACTACGGGGTACCACTAACAGTGTCTTAAACTGCTATACTCACATGTGCAGCTATTTCTTGCACCTACTTACTTGAGTACTACTCTTAACAAACACCGCAAAAGAAATACATATTAGAGTGCTGGCTACACAGCCCACTTCACTCGCGGATACGCCCTCTAAGCTTCACCGCCCCTCTACCACGTTTTACACGTCCTCCTCCTGCCGCCATGACGCCCCAACTAATAACCTCCCGGGCGAACACTCTGACTTACTCGGCCAAGCGGCGGAGGGATACATCAGGATCCAACTTGCCTAAAAAGCTGGTTAATTGACGTTTATAACCTAAAAATTGTACGTAACATAGATACTGATAAATTTACAAAGCATTTTATTCCATAATACCAGCTAAATATTCATTAGTTTATTAATTGAGGATGTGCAGCGTCATCAATCTGTTGCGGATCACCACCTTCACGGAGTTTTGCGCCCGACACTACCACCCACGTTGATCGAGAAACGCCCTGCAGATCCCCGCATTCCAGCACGTCCCATGTACGTGCCTCCAAGCGAGTGAACTCTGACCTGCCTGCCACATAAATCCCATTCCAGGAGAAGCAAGCTAAGAGGCTATTTGAAATTAAAAAAAATCCAAACAAGGCAAAATATAAGAATAGTTTACTTAGAAAAGTTGCTAGAAATTAAATTAGCTTTAAAATGAGTCCAAACACGACATAAATCCGATAACATTGGCACGTAAAATTAAATACTTTTCTCTTGCTTTAAAGTTAAATTTAAAATTAAAAAGAAAATTTTAATGTAAATTTCTCTACTCGCATCCCCAATTAATAGGTTGGATCCCGCCGTATACATCCTTATACCTGGTTAAGTTGGCTTACTTAATTTGTTATTAACAACAAAAAAAAAAAAAAAAACATTAATTAAGACAAAAAAATTGAAATTACTGTATGATAAGAGGCCAAGTAAGTGCTACGTGCCAGTGCACGTCACAATAACCATGCCATGTATGTGTTTTATATGGAAATAAAAATGGTAAAGGCCACAAAATTTATTTAATATGTTATAAATACATTTTTTTTTCATACATTTAATTTTTTAAAAGGGCTACTTTACAAAAAGTGTTCCATAGTTATATAGTCGCAAATTATAGTGCATGAAGACAATTGTAATTGTTAACCACGAAACCTCTATGGGTAAAGAAAAATGTTGGCGAAAGACAAAATGCTCAGTTGCTATTTGCTACTGTAACGGGTCACCCCTTTGCTACATAAATCCTTCAGGATCATTGTCACTGCACCAAAATTTAGTAATGTAGAATGCTTAGGTATGTGGCATTCCACCTTCTTCCACTATAAATAAAGTTTGTAATCTGGCTGAAAAAATTTAAGTAATTTCACTGAAAGTTACATTTTTCATCGTAGAAGTTCCCAGATTGGAGAAACAATCACGTCACGGGCAAACCGATATTAATTAACTTACAATGCTGAAATCAAATTTTTCAGGAACACTCCCGGGAGAGAACCAGTCCAATTTAAAAAAATAATTTTAAGTCTGCATTCTGCCTAAAACTCTTAACTTGACTACCACACTAAAACATAGCCTGAACTTAGGTGCAACAAATGATGTTAGACATTTTACTCAATTTGGTTAGTCTACCAAAATCTGGTCCACCCGAACTTGTGCCTCCCTACAGAAATGCTGGCCCCCATATTCTGTGATTCTCACTGTCCCCTCGTCAACACTCTCCTAACATTTTGCACCCTACAGTTCACCCGCCTCTTTAAACTGAACTGTACATCTGTACCACACTTGCATCCCCCACTGTTCACTATCTCTACTGCACTCTGACTCGACAAATGTCTCACTTGCCCAACAAAAGGCCTTTTCCATTTCTCATGTTATCTACTTTACTCCCCAATTACTAAACAAGCTGCAATTCCTTTAGGCCTCTTATGAAGCAAAATACAAAAAAATATTACATATTTAGAAAAAATGCTTAAACTTTAATTCTCTTTAAAATGAGTCCAAACAAGATCTAAAACAAATAAAATTGATCTGTAAATAATGACTACTTCCAAACTCAAATTAGCAGTTAAATTAATTTTTTTTTAATATTAAGTTTTTGACTAGTATCCCCGATTGCTATTTTTGATCCTGCTTTAAATCCTTGATATACCCAGTGTTTGATTAACTTGGAACTACTAATTAATTACAAAAAAATTACTAATCAAGTATTTTTATATAAAAATATTGAAATTACAATGTGATGTAAACAAATCAATGGACTGCGTGCCAGTGCACGTCACGCTGTCCGCATGCATTTCGTTATATAACAAACTCATTACTATTAAGTGTGTTATATTTATGTTTTTTGATAAGTATCCGCTTCAGTGTCGCTGTAGAACACTTATTAGAGAATAGGTGCACACCGTCCCTGAAACAAAAACTCCTGAGATCTTCTACGAATTATACTCATATTTCCATGGAAGAATTTTAACATGTTGATTGCTTAGTTATTAACACCTCTCAGTTATATATAAAAATTCTGATTTTCAAGAAAAGATTACATGACAAGTTGTACTTTATGATACTTTACCGTACTTTAACTTAAGTGGTAGCATAATTTCAACTTGTACCAATGTTTTTTCATGGGTTTATGCCCAAATAATTTTGTGGGCTGTAACCTAGCATCAATAGCCCAGTTTAAGGAGAAAAAAAATATTTTCTAAAAATGACACAAGTCTATAACCAAAGAATAGCTGCAGATATACACATAAGGTTTTGAAATCACAACCCTTTGTTTACAGTACAAAAACAATCTTGTTTCTGCTTTCATTATTTTTAAGTGTGTTAATATTTCTGCATTTATTTTTCTTGCAGTACATTCCAGAACCCTCTATGCTGGAGGACGTTACAACCTACACAGCGTTTTGCTTCTCCCTGCCGATACTCTTTGCTACGTTGCTCATTCTGTCGCTGATCCGGGGTGTCGAGACCAACTCTAACTCCATCCACAAGAATGTTACATTGTGCGTGTTCCTGGCTGAACTTCTTTTCTTCATTGCCTTGAAAGCAAGGAAGTCTCTTACACAGCATGAGGTAAGTATGTCTCATTGTTTTCAAGTTAGAGAAAAACCCCTACTTAACAAAATGCCTCGGGGCCAGAAAATGTTTACATACTCTGAATTGATTTTTTGTAAATCTGAATTTTATATTTTTTAACTCCTCCCTCCAAAAAAAATTAAATCCTCTGATGTGTTTCGTCGGAATATTTTTTAACTACCTTAAATAAAGTATGTAAGCACATTACAGTAATATACTGCATGTACTATCAATTGGTAATCCGTGACTGTTCAGGTAAAAAAAACTTTGAAAACTCTCAGTTGAACGCACCAACATGCGAGAAGTGATGACTAACTCCGCCGTGCCTTCTATCTATCCATCTTACAAAATTTCAACATTCCCACGAAAATGTTAAAAACAGTCTTGCTATGAAAACTGTTAAAAAAATTCACTACACCACAACGGTAAAATAGTGATAAATTCTTGCTGCTGCTGCTGCAGTCGTAATTTTTAAGGTTTTGTGTGCCTTGCTCGTTCAACAAACTGTTTACTGGTCGCAAAAAATATTTGTACTCGAGCTTTTTTCTTAGTATCTGCTAGGCTAATTATTTACATTTACTGTAGTAAATATATCATAAAAGTCGGCATACTAATGTACAGTAGTTTCTCGTTATAGCGAAATGTCACAGTACTGGGTTCGAACTTCGCTATAGCCGTGTCTTCGCTATAGCCGAATTTGGCTGATTCTGACCCCTAAACCCAAAAATTGCATTAAAACTGTCTTTAATCTTATTTAATTACAAAGTAGTATGTTATTTTAAGGAAATATACATTTATTTTAACAAGTAAGTAATCGCTGGTTACAATGATACCCAACAAGTATGGGTGTAACTATTCGCTAAGTCCAAACGGGCCAAAAACTCAGCCGCGTCATGTAAGTATGGCTGTCAATCACCGTACCGCCTCAACGGTGTCCCGCCCGTGCGGGCGCGCAGCAAGAGTGCACACACCGGCAGTCAACGTGATTACACTACCGGCCGCTGCAGACTAATGTATTTAGTTTACAGAGTGTAGCAATTTATTTATTTATTTTGGCATAATCTGTGTGCCCTTTCACACTGTGGCATGTGTTGAATTATTTGTGTGCTTGCCCGAGACACATAAAAATCAGCTTGGACGGGTGAAAGTAATTGTTCACTTGTCCGTTGGGCAGGTAATGCTAGTGTTATTTGCCAGAAAAAATAAGCGACGCCTACATTGGTAGTTGCTTTATTTTCACGCTCTAGTGCTCAACTGTGTTTAGCGGTGGCATGAAGTTAAGTTTGAAGCCAATTAGTAGTAACAGAAGTGGATGCACGTGTACGCATTGACTTTGAGCAAGGTCACAAGTTTGTGATTTTATTCCGGCAGTGTGTCGACAGAAAACATTTCTGACCTACGTGAGCGCTACCAAATCTAGATAGATAGTTCGTTGAAAAGCAGTGCTAAAGCTAGACATGCTCGTTTAAAAAAAGTGACTTACTCTTATTCCCACGTTATTCCTGATGGTGTGTACTATACTTTAACAATGCAACGGCCAGCCCGCAAGGATTTATCGCGTCTCGCTCAAGTTTATGGGACGTTTAGTGTGTTAAATTATAATTTATAATTAGTTTACAGTAAATGTTGAAATTGCCATTACAGTAAAAGATAAAAACACATACGGCCGACTGTGTGAGCATGAAGGCAAATCAGAACATCAAATGCACTGACAATGGCACAGGAGACCGTTACGCTAATGTGTCCTCTCATCCGCCGTCCTTGCTGCTTATCTTAAAAAGCTGAATTGGCTAAAAATATGAGCTATAACAAGCTCAGCAGAGATAAGCACGAGTAGTTGTCTGGGTGCATGTGTGAGTGAGAGAGACAGCGCTATCGTCTCTCCCAGAGGCATTTCTTCTGTATGCATGGTGTGTGTGTGTGACTCAGATATAGCACAGCCGGCGGCAATTATTCGTAGTGAAGAAACAGCACATGTCCGCCGTTATTCAGTCAGAACACGCAGTTCTTGTTCCAAATAGCCGTGTCGTCATATGAGCTGAGTGGAAGCCCCTAATTATTTAAAAAAAAAATTTTTTCGTGGGGATTGAGAATACTGTCGTAGTTGTGGGGCTCGCCTGTACGTATATCAAAATCCGAAATCGTAATCAGTAAATAAAATCAGAAAAGCAAACTGTGTGCGAAACTACACACAGTTGAAAAGGGATGGGGGAAATAAAGGGCGCAATTCTATTTTTAGAACAACGCACACTTTGGGGATTGAAGCGAGATGTCCAGGCAGAAGCATGACTCCTGTGACAGTGCAGTGGCCAGTGCCAGCGGCAGCGAGCTGGCATGGGAGAGGGGGGAGGGTTGTTGGCGCGAGGGGTGGAGGTAATCTACACATCTGGCTGACTCACTTCACAAGGTCACATACTTCGCCGCAAGCGCTGCTTCACATGGTCACGAATCTCGCTGCAAAGCCCACTTCACATGACTCACCATATATGTTTTTACTCTTAAAATTAACATTTTTCATGGAATTTTTTTGCGATTTTTTGACTGTTCCTCAAAATGACTTTGCTATAACCATGTTTACGCTATTTCCGTGTTCGCTATGACGGGATTCTACTGTAATTACATTTATCATGGGACACAACAGAGAGAAAAATGTTGGATACCACTTTGCACTCTATCGGTAATAGAATTATTTGGTACAACACGCTGCACTGTAGCACATTCTGACGAACAATGCTCTATTTGTGTATTAATTACCATGCTGTATCTAGATGCTAGTTCATCCACCAGTTCATAATACTCCCTGGTTGTAAGAAAGGATCTAGATGCACGCTTGTTACGCAATATAGCATCTCTCGCGCCCAACTCCGCCCCTTCAGTTGCCAGTTTTTTAATGAATTTTAACTTTTTTTTCTCAATGGATGATTTAAGTCTATCCATGGAGAAATAAGTAGGGTTTTGCGAATATGGATTTTTTCTTAACAAAATGAATATGAATATTTTTCCTTGATATTCGTGAATAATGAAACAAATAGGAATAATAATTGATGCGATTTTAGTCTTCATGAATGTTTAACTAATATTGTAAAATAAAAAAATTTGATCATGCAGTATGCAAATATTGATTCCAATCAAACAATCTTAAGACATAACCGCACAGTAATAAATCCCATTTGAGATATTTTTGTTGGAGAAGGTAACCCGCATGTAACTTTAAAAATAATAGACATTTATTTAAATTACGCAAGTAATTTTACGATACTCATAAAAGAAACAAGGACGTCAGAAATAATTTTTTAAGCCTCCCAGGATAATGAAACCTCAACCACACGTTGCACATACTCTTCCATGTACGTGCAACCAATCCTACACGCCACTTAGGTTCTCCCCTGTATGTTCAACCAGTCATCTGTTTGGGCTTGTATTTATCCAGAGTTGCTGTTCTAACTAAATACTGTGCCCCCACAATTAATAGTAGTTATCTTGTGAAACCTTAATAGCACAACGTAGGCTGTTCACTTTACTGGCCAGTACAATTATTACTTTACTTTCAAATGCAAAATCTGTAGACGGCTAATAAATGTTGCAACCTAAACAAGTTTGGTAGCTTTAATTATTTATTAATCATCATGGATTTGTCACAGTTAATCAAAGCAGCATTAAAATGTCTGGAATTGGTTAACATCCATTGGGAAAGATGTAATGAAGACGGAAGTGCCGCTGATCGTTGGTCTGTGCCTGTGTTTGCATTGGCAGCCTGATCTGATTGGCAATTGAGTTGATGTTATTGAAAGCAGTAGTAAATGTTAGTAAGCACATTTTTTTTGCATATATATTGAATTTAGTGTGTATTAAAATATTCTCTCTGGATACAAACGGCAGGCAGATGGCTTCAAGTATTGGCGTGCCAATAAAGTGGAGAGCGTTAAGTTTTGAAGAAAAGCTGAAGATAATATCGGAAATTGAAGTATATGATAAGGTTATTTTCCTAAAAAAAAAATTTCTTATTGGTTGAGAGTTCCACTATCTACACTGATTTTGTTAAAACCTCTTCCTCTGTAAGAAGTTTTCTGTGTTACCAATTTTTTTGCATGTAGTTCCCTGAAAAACATTTAAAAGAGTATTGCTGTAGCTTTAGTTGCTTAAGTTTGTGGGATCGGGAATATCAAAATACTGTAGGTTCGTTTATTGATTAAATTTCATAGTAAAATTTTTGAGTGTATTAAATGTAATTTGCAAAAACAGGAAATTTGTGTTGAGCAGTATTTTAGTAAGGACTCACTTAAATGAACATTCGAAAGACATTGAATATTTGTTGTTAACGATAATTTTCATTTTCGTTAAGCTTTCAGATATCAAAATTGTTATTGAAATGAATAATGCACTATTTGAATTCGAATTTGATTTTTTGAATATTCACACAACGCGAGAAAAAAGTATTTACTGTGACTGGTAAACATATTTTTAATAGATATACATTATGATTCATGTACCATTTTATCAAAATTAGTTTTATATTTTTTTAAGGTTCCTAAAACCTTTCGTTATATGTACCTATTGCTGTTTTCATTATTCCTGTGTTCATTAAATCAGGGCTCTACTGTATGTTTTACCATCACCATGACTTCTTTTAAATTAAAAACTGTATTTAAATTTATCATCTCATTCAAAGGAGAAAGAAAACCTCTTTATATTACATACCTCGTGTCTTAATGTCCCACTGAGTGTATAGTAAGAAACCATTGAGAAGAAATTTCACCTCTGTACTTACTCCTCACAGTGTGAGCAATTACTACAACATGTTCTAGGTGGAAAGTAATGCATACTACACTTCGGACACTGTCAGAAACAGTTTGATGGAAAGTGTTATACTGTCATTTTGTTTCTCTAGTCACCCTGGATAGTGCAGAAATGGAGGTTCAGATAACATACATTCCATTGTAGTTATTCAGTGATAAACCAAGTGACATAATGCATGTTTTGAGATAGTACAAGGCCTTGTTATTTTTAAACAATTATTGCAATGAGGGCAAGTTACAAACCAATGAAGTATGCCATTGCAGCAAATGGTGTGTCACAAAAACCAGACAATACACACACAGACAAGTTATCAACCAAAAAAGAATTTTGTTTGCAACAGGCAAACATATGCAATCCAGCATACCACTGACTGAATTCCTTGCAGAATTGCTTAGTTTTTCCTAGCTTTGCCAGTAGCAAACTTTTTTTTTTGATTACTTGTCTGGTTCTCAGATTTTCTGCGACACACCATTTGCTACAACGGCGTATTTCCAAATTACTTCTTTGGTTTGTAATTGTAAGACCTTTCTACAAGTACTGCTTGGAAAACTGTTTACCACGGTACAATTTCTGAGACTAAAATTGTCATGTTGTAAGTTGCTTTTTTCAACATTATATTAGAACAACAGTTTTTTTCTGTAATTTAAATGGTTGGGAAATTAATTGCTGGGTTTACCATTGCATGAAAACTCTGAAAAGTGTTTTAACTATTATACTTTTCTGTATCCTGGGGAGAAAAGTATTTACTTCTAGAGAAGAAACACATTCTATTGAAACTTTTGAAGATTAGTTGTCACTTACTTCAGCTTTGAAATTTAGGTAACGTAATTTTGTTGCTTTCAACTTGTTAATACGTACTGTACTGTAATAAAGTAAGAAGGAAATATAGTACATATAAAATATGGAATATTAGTGGAACATTTTTATTTACTCCCCACATTTTTACACGTTCACATATTTACACCTATTTTTTTGGCTCCATTTGCATAATTTACATTACATTAAAAATTCCCTTGTAACAATTATTTTACTATACCATTTACTTCAGTTAGTTCTTGTTCATCGTTATGGTGTACGTTTTGTGGAGTCAATGTGGCCATTTTGTATGATCCACAGTTCCCTTGCAAAATGATTGCAATGTGCTTGCACTACTCATGGCTGAGTGCATTCAGTTGGTCGCTGGTCGACTCTGTGCACCTGTACCGCATGCTGACGGAGATGCGAGACATCAACCATGGACAGATGAGGTTTTACTACACAATGGGCTACGGCCTGCCTGCCGTGGTGGTTGGTCTGGCTGTGGGTGTCCGTGCCGACCAGTACGGCAACTTCTACTTGTAAGTGGCAGTATACACACACACTACCTTTACTGTACGTGCATTCTTCTAGCAGAAATGCTGGTCTTCTGCTGTGCATGATCTTTCGTGGTCTATGCACAGCCTTAATTATCAGGATAATACAAGTTTTTTACTTCTTTATACTATATAGTTATTTATTAATCTATTTCTTTATTGAGAGTTTTACTTGTACAGCTCTCACTGCCTTGATAGCGGTACAATTGGGAAGGAATAAAATTGTGGCCAGAGTATACTTATGGTAACTAAGGAACCGCCAGAACGTTCACTGGGAGTGATTTAGAAAAACCCTGGAAAATTTAATTGGGCTGGCTGGAACCCTAGGTGGCTTGTGTTTTACCATCGCTCCACCTCACTCAGTAGATTATTTTGAATGAATTCTTACAAAATTGGAGCCATTCAGCTCTAAATAACATTTAAATGTACACACAACTACCTCAACTTGTGACCAAGTTTAAAGAAATTGGGTAGTGGTGCATCCCCTCCCTATCAAAAAAATATTTATTAATTGTGCAGTGTGTACATGTGTAAAATATTTGCGTATAATATAGAATTAAAATATTTTCTTTGAGGAGGATTGAAAAAAATTAATATTTGATGGTAACTTGTAAATACAGTAGATATGTTGTTGTCTTGAAACTGAATTCCAAAATGAAACATTTAAACATATGTAAAATTCTATTTGTGCAATAATGGTTGAAAATATGTACTTAGGTTGATAGGCTACTACTTACCGGTAATTGCACTAAAGTTCAGACAGAAACACTAAATATTTGTGGGTAATATAATGTCTTACTCCAGCACAAACATCAAGGAAAAACCACTTGCAGCGCAATTAGCCTCTTTCGGCATGAATTTTGTATCCTGTTATGACACCAGAGTAGTGAGTGTCTTACGAGCTGTAGTGCAGAACTGAGTTTCTGAGAACTAGTACTGTATATACCAAAATCCAGACAACCACCAGGCCTCTCCTTTGGCACACATTAAAATTTTCACAACAATCTGAAGATGGTTGAGCCAGCAAAAGGTTGCAACAACACAAAACATTTTCTCATCCTGTGGTTTTGTGTATGCATATCTACTAGTTAAAATTCTGTTTTACAGAACTTACATAACATTGCCCTATTTCTTTCTTCTCAGCCCCTTGTTACACAACACTACCTCGAAACTTTTTTTGTCTTTTCCTACTTAAGCATTAAATTGTCCTATTACTATTGGCTGCCTTTTCCCTAAATTCCTTTCCAAATATTCCTCAAACTCCTCAGTGATACATCCTACCTATGGTGTATCTTAGAATAATGCCAGTGCATTTCTTTTACAATACAAAACCAACAGCATCAAAAATCACTTATACCTTCCACTTCCACTCTCCACCCTTATTTTACTAAGAAACAAGCTCCATTTCATCTTTCTTCATCATTACCTATCCAGAAGAGTTTGCGTCTCTTTCTTAGTTCCAGTTGTCCGTTACTTCTCCACTTTGTTTCACACTGTTTGTCGGAAATGTTAAAAAAGAAGGTTATTGGCCGTGGGTCTTGCTTGCACAAGTTAAGTTTCGACTACTGTTGGTACTACCCTGTAATTGGGTGAGTCATTCTCCATACATGGATGTCTTTACTGTTCAGACGGTTGTTCTATTGTGCTAGGAATAAAAGCCTCAGGCGCAGCAGGTATGGTTCCCCTCCCATTTTTGAAGAGCAACATTCTGTTAGTGAGTCTCACATGACTAATTGCCAATCAAGGCCTTAAATGAAAACATCACCAAATAAGACAAACACTATTGCAGGGTGGCCACCCGCTGGGAATTTCTGGAAAAGCGAGAAATATGAGTGAATTCTGCATGAATTTCTGCTGATTACCGGGGGAAAAAATGGACTAGGATGGATGTGGATTCATTTTGGTATTGTGGTGAACTGTTTATAGTAAAATGTCGTTCGTATGTGAAGAATTTTCGTACGAACAGAAATTAATTAAAATAATCTGAGTTAAAATTACAAAAGAATTGCGCAACGTTTATGACGTGTTTTGTAGTTCGTCTTTGGTTTGAGATCTATTGCTACGTGAATTGATGTCTATTTTTGACTCTAAAGCGAGTTTCGAGAGAATTGAATTGACAATAAAATGGCAGTTGTTTAGGTTAGGTGAAGCAACGTGTTTATTTATTGTGGTTTTGTGTGCTTCCCTTTAATTATTCTTCATAGGTAATATGCAGTGATAAAATTAGTATTGTATCTTTTATCATGGCAAAATGAAATAAGAACAAAGACTTTTCTTCTGTTTGTAATGATGATGTGACATATAATTTGCCAGAATCTTCTCGGGGAAACGACACACAGGCTTAGATTTTCTTCGCGCATCGCATAAAATACGAAAAACGAATGGCATAATGCAGCATAAATACTATCAGCGGCGAGAAATAGTGAAAACAATTGGGGTGAAGTTGTTGCGTATTAACTTCAATAGGAAATAATATATAACTCTAAAACACGAATGAACACATTCAAGGTTATTATTACCATGCTCCATATTTCAATTTTGGGATAAAACGGAGTGCACAGAAATAAAATATAATAAAAATTCTAATTTATTCTCTATCCCATTTTTGTGTCCTTTGAAAATATTAATACTGACGCTATTTCCTAAAATATGATGTAAAATAATTTATCTCACAGTTATCGTGAAGAACGTTGAAAGGTCAACGTAGCTTAGTTAATTGCATTTTTTTCCCTACAAAATATCTTGATTTCACAGCTGAAATAAACAATATAGTGTTAGTGTTCTAATGACAATTTAGTTTCATAGGCCTACATGTGTATCCTCCATTACGTTATTTGTGTGTTGCATTGGCCTACAAAACCACCGAATGTTGTAATGATTTCCAACGGTTAAATTTAACGTCTTAGGTTTGTAGTAAAATGTAGGATTTCGTAGTATTGTGGTCTTATGTGTAACTTAAATGCGTGTGTAGGTATGTAGTTACGTAGTGATATTTTGGGGAGCGTCTACAGTAAGGCATTAGATCCCACAATAGTATTAAAATGTGTTTAGTCCTACAGTGTAGTTATTTAGACGATTCCGTGAAAAACAAAATTTTGGACCTTGAAAACGTGGAAAAATGCACAAATTTTAACATTCAGATTTGGTGGTCATCCTGTATTGTAAAAAACAAAACAGATACTACCTTATTCAACTCACATGATGCTACCAACCTAAACCTAGTGAACCAAAAACAACGCTTAATGTCGTAACTTAACCTAAAACTGAACTCTCAAATGCTGCAACTTCTGTACTTCTGTTTCAGCCTTGTATTCACTGTATATAGCAGTTTGTGAAATGAAAATAATTTTTTTATGTATTTTATATTTCAGTTGCTGGCTGTCTTTGTATGAATCCGTTGTCTGGAGCCTGATTGGTCCAGTCTGTGTGGTTGTATTTCTGAACCTCATGGTTCTGCTGGTGTCAATAAAAGCTGCCTTCACTCTTAAGGATCATGTTATGGGATTTGGGAATCTGAGGTATGATACACAACAGGTAACGTTTGTTTAAACTTGTAGTGCTGTAGAGCCTCAATTTTACTAACTCTGGAATAACGAAAACAGAGATATAACAAAAGGACTTTTAGGAACCTTAAAAAAATTACCAAAAATGTATGAAATAACGAAGTAATTTTGATAAAATGGGAAAAAGGAATATAAATTGTGACATAAATATATTAAAAATTCTTTCACTGGCCGCAGTACATACTGTACTTACGTATTTCTCCATAGATAATCTTAAAACCTTTCGTCGAGAAACACAAAAGATTAGTTGAAAACTTTGGCAGCGAAGGCGACTTTTGAGATGAATGTGCACTGTCGAGCGAGCGACACTATTGCGTAACAAGCGTGCGCCTAGATCCTTCCCCACGACCAGTAGGAGTATCATGACCAGGCGGCTGGTGTGTGAACGAGCTAAGTACCCATTCTATTGAGTGCGGCAGCAGACAGCACGGGAACTTATTCACACATAGTGCTTTGTGTCTCTTTTTAGAATGTGCGACAGTGAACCGTGCTCTACTGATTCTTTTGCGATAGAATGCATTGGTGTCCAGCGTAATAATTTCCTGTCACGTCCCGCGATAAAACCAGTGTATTTATAAAAAATACGTTATTATATTATTTATGCAGCCATTTTACAACAAATTTACTACCGCAAACATAAATAATATGTTTTGCAGATGCTAAAAAAAACACTTGAGTGCAAAGCATTTTTAACAAACAGTAACCAGCTTCTTGTACTAGCACGGTGGCCTACAAGCTACAATGGCTGCTACAGCACGTAACCATTGTCTCACAAAATTTTTATTCAGTTTTAATTGCAAATTTTTTCTAAAAATTTTTATGGGAATTTCCGATATTTTGTTAGAGGAGCGGGAAAGAGATGTAAAAGATAGACTGCTCTCAGTGTTATGTCATCACTTCTCACATGTTGATGGCGCGCGGACGGCCTAACTCACCAGGCGCACGCTCGACGTGCATTCCGCTGTAAGTTTTTGTAAGTTTTTTTTTCTTCCCCACGGTTGTGGCTTACAGATTGACGGTAACTCCGGTATTGTAGCGGGTCTCCACTAACTGAAGATTAAGATAACCATAAATCCTGGTCGAGGCACCAGAAATGTAGTGGGTCTCCGCTTACTGAAGATGAAGTTATTTTACATAATTGTTGACATAACCTCTGACGTGGCCGGTTGTGATCGTATAGGTTTGCTGTATCTACATGAAATTAAAACCTGTTTGCGTGACTGTTTTTATTAATTAACTTTAAAAGAAAACCAACTTTACATACAGAAACTCTAGATTTCCATCATAATAGTCTTCATCATTGTCCAAGTCTGACGCTCCCGGGAGAGAACTGCTCAACCCCAAAACTTTAAAGAGAAAAATAAAAACTAATTTTCAAAGTTCGAAACACGTCACGACATCTCAACCATAATATTCTTGGCAAACGCGAGGACTCTACTCAGCGACAAATATACATGGCTGCTCAGCCACCTCGCTCCCACACAGCCCACCAACCGTTCCAGACCGCCATCCTCGTCCGCGTCCGAAAACCCAAATCAATATGGCCGACCCACCGAAGCTGCTGTCTCCCTGCAGCGCCTCTAGCGGCCACCCAGCGCACCAAGGTAAAAACGTAACGGAAAATTAATATTAAATTAAATCTAATAATAAATTATAAACTTATATACTTTGAAACAACTTGAAAAGTGAAAATATTCTTCTGAAACCAAAATTACATAATAATTTACAACATAATTTAAGTAAATTTGAACCACGTGCCCTTTCATTGGCTCAAGCCAGCCCGCGCAAACATATTA
>PNEQ01026352.1:0-15987 GCA_003012365.1 Medauroidea extradentata | reverse complement strand
AGATGAAAGATTTGCATTGTGGTTAGAACGTCCTAAAACTGGAAGTATTCATGCCCGTTGCTCACTATGCCAGAAAACTTTTTCCCTCAGCAACATGGGAAAACGTGCCCTTACAAGTCACATGAATGGTGATAAGCACAAGCAAGTTGAGGAAGAGTCAAAACGTAAGAGTAGTCATTTGGAAATGTACTTTTCTTGTCAGCCAAAGACTGTGCCCTGTGGTAATTCTAATTCACCGCCTTCTTCCTTGTGTACTCCTACTACACTTCCTGGCAGTGATGTGATATGTGAAAAGTCTGCGGTGGAATGTGCAACTGTAAGTAAAATGCAATCTTCTGGGATGAATACCTTTGTTTTAAATGAAGATGTGACAAGGGCTGAAGTAATGTGGTGCATGCAAACTATTGTATCTCATAAGTCTTTCCACTGTGCAGCAAGTGATGTGACTGTGATGCAGATGATGTTTCTTGATTCATCAATTGCCAAAAAAATGCAGCTGCAAAGAACGAAAATAGGGTACTATATGATACTGTATGGTATTGCTCCTTACTTTCATAATGAATTGGTGAAAGACCTAACCCAGTGTTCTGAAATAGTTGTGGGGTTCGATGAATTAATAAGACTTCTCAACTTGGACAAATGGATATAATGGTGAGATTTTGGAGTGAACAGAGCTGCCAGGTTACAAGTAGGTATTTCAGCTCAGCATTTTTGAATCATGCTACAGCTGAAGATCTGCTGAAAGCATTCACAGAGACACTGTCTGAAATATATTTATGCAAAATTCTGCAAACCTCAATGGATGGCCCCAGTGTAAATTTAAAGTTCCACCGTGATCTCTGTGCAGCATTACCATCAGATTGAGAGGCTCGTCAGCTGCTTGACATTGGTACCTGTGGTCTTCACAGTATTCATGGAGCTTTCAAAACTGGTATTGAAGCCACTAACTGGGACATAGTTGATTTCTTGCTGTCGCTGTATACACTTTTCAGGGATGTGCCAGCCCGACGAGGGGATTTCACTCATTACTCAGGTTCAAAGATTTGTTGATCCTATAGTACGAAGTTATATTTTACAATTTCATTTCACACTAAAACAATGTCAGCCTGTATTTTTTGTTCGTAAATGTTCTACAAATAAATATCACATGTAAATTTTGCGAAATGTTGTTAGTCAGGGAAAATTTTTTTCATGGTCAGGGAAAACCTGGAAAAGTCAGGGAGTTTGATTTCATCATTTCTGTGGCCACCCTGATTATTTAAATAATTTTTACTGCAATTTTATTATCAAACAGGGACATTTGCATGCAACATAAAATAGTAAAAAAACACGTTTTTTTTTTTGCAAAAAATTTCACAATGGAACCTTTCTGTAATGAACCCAGGCGCATTGAATGTCTGCTTGTCATCTGTGGTCCCATTATTTATTGGTCTTCATTTCAAGACCATATCCATTGAATGTCTGCATGTATTGAAATGATGTTTCACTCCTCTGAGAAATTATGAATAGAGATTCCACTGAGAAATGATGGATAGAGGTTCCATTGTAAGAAATTATGGGTAGAGATTCCACTGCATTTTGCTACATATTTTCTATTTTAATCGGCGCCTGCAACGTGTCTTCCACAATATTGCTAGAACTATTGTACCATACTGCACGATTTGTTGGTATCTGTGCTATCAGCATTTTGCAATTAACATTTTTGAATTTTTTTTTTTTTTTTGAATAAGTAGGATTTAGAAAAGTAAAGTAAACCATAGAAAAATTTGAAAATCATCACGGTAAATACTGTAACTGTTTTGTCGTAACTGTACAATTTCTTTTGCATGTAATTATTTGGGCAAATGGTTTCTTTGGGGTGGTATTTGCCGTTAAATATCTTTTGTGTACGTCGTAGCAAATACATATTGTATGATTAAATATTATTAAAATTAACATTATAAATGTTGTGCAGATAAACCGAGAGAGAAGTATGTTGTGGTCCGCTCGCTTATCTAGCCCGCACATGGATGAAATATTCTCCAACGTTTTCCTGGCACCAAATGAATACCCATTCATGGAATTCTTCAAAAAAGGCATCAAAATTTAATATAGTGGTTCCTCTTTATTTCATTTGCTGATACCCCACCGTCTATCCCCAAAAACAAAATAGTTCCTAGCTTTCTGTATTTTGCCCTGAATTTCTGTCCCCTCGGTAGCAAACAGGGCACTGTTTAACATTAAAAAAAAAAAAATAAGCTAACAGAAATAAAGTAATTTAACATACGTTATCATTGGCAGGAAAGTTCATAAATATACTGTAAAATTTTGAAGTCAATAGACTGAATATTTTTCTATTTCTGATGTGTTTACAGTAGAACAGGATTGCCACTGACCTGGAAAGTCAGGGAAAGTCAGAGAAATGAAATTTGGTCATGGAAAGTCAGGGAAGTTTCAGTATAGTAAAATATTCAAATTTATTTACAAATTCAGTTACAAAATGCCCACCTTTTTGTTTAAAAAATGGCCCTACTGTTGTAAAAAGTAAATCATGTTACAAGTGTCACTTGGAAAATGGCTTTGGTTACTGCTCTGTTTTTCAGAAATACATCGCCAACTCCACCAATATCTGCAGTTTTATATTTCACAGACTTTACCTAAGAACACTTCAGTGGTTGAAAAAAATTGTGTATTGGTTTATTTTGTAGACAAGCAGGGACTAGATTTTTGTGAGTTTCAAAAATTTTACACAATGGTATGTTATGAGCTACGTCAACAGACGTACAAAAAAAAAACGTAAAAACAAGCATAATTATAATCGCGGCTGAAATTATAACAAAAAATCGAAATTGAACAATTGATTGCGCTTCGAGAGCTATCTGCCATGAAAGGGGAAAACTAGCTAACGTGGCGATAGGCAAACTATCTATTGCTTACTTATCAAACTATTGCTGACCTTGTAACGTGTACAGAAATAAAACTGCATATTTATTGGAATTTTTTGGCATTGGCGTATGTTTATAATTCAGTATAAACAAGTCCCACAGACAAATTTTGTATGAAAACTGTCTTAAGAATTTTGTGTATTGTACACAAGGTATCTTAGATGTATATTACTGTTTGTATTGTCATGCGCGAGACACATCACCATCGTTGATAGTCATGTTAGGTCACGGTCGCGCTATGAGCATACAAAAACATGGAAACATGTTGCAAAGTGAAGTATGAAACCAGATTTTGAATAATTATTACATACATATTTGTGTGATGATTACGGTAAAGACTATTATGAGTCCCGAAATTAATTAATTAAATGAATTAATTCGTCAATATATGTGTACGGTAAAAAAAAATTAACAAAACTGAAAATATTTGTCAGGTACTGTATGTTAAAAGTTGGCAACATTGATTTCTCCAGTTTTATGCAAGGTATTTGTTTGCCGTTCGGACAAATGTTTTATCCATTTTGTACTATTAAACATGACGTCCAAAAAGACGTGTTCAATAGTTTGTGGCTTGATACTACAGTTAATCCTCAGTTTTCAAGTTGGCTCTGCAAAGTAGAAGGAAATGCAAATCAGGCGTTTTGCAGTGTTTGTAAACGAATACATATTTCAGCTCAGTAATATGGGACGGCAAGCAGTCGTCTCGCACGCGAAAGGCCCAAAACATCTGGAATTCATGCGTGCAAAATCATCACAGCCACGTTTGTCTTCTTTTTTTGTCACAAAAAGTGATTCAGAACAAACATCTCTGCCGGGATGAAGTAGACATTCTACCGTGAACGAAGCTGAGCAATAACAGGTGCAAGTGCAGTCACTGAAAGATGATATACTGTGTAAAGAAAATGTTGCCACACCAGATCTCGACTCTTTTGTTTGTAAAAGTGATGTTTCTCGTGCAGAAATTATATGGTGTTTGAATGTTGTTGCTAATCAATTTTCAATGAATTATTGTACTAATGTCGGCAACATATTTAAGGTTATGTTTCCAGATAGTACAATTGCATCACAGCTACAGTTGGGCAGAACCAAGTGCTCGTATGTGATTAACCATGGATTAGCAGTTCACTTTTTAGAAATTCTGTCTGCTCGTCTTACTAGTTGTGAAGATTTTATCCTTTGTTTTGATGAAGCTCTAAATAACACATCTTAGAAGGGACAAATGGACGTACAGGTTAGATATTTTGATGTAAATAGGCAAAAAGTGTCAACCCAGTATTGGAATAGTCGTTTCTTAGGGTCTGCAAAAGCTCAAGATCTGTTGGAACATTTTAATGAAGGCCTAAAACCTCTACCCAGGAAGCATTTACTACAAGTGTCCATGGATGGGCCAAGTGTAAATTTAAGCTTTCTTAAAAAACTGGAATGTGATATGTTAGCAGAAAATCGTGAAGGTAAAAAACTTTTAAACATTGGTGTTTTTGGATTGCACATTGTCAATGGAGCAATAAAAACAGGTTTAAATAGTGTTGGTTGGGATCTTCACACTTTTTTACGAGATATTTATTTTTTATTTAAGGATTCTCGAGCTCTTCGGGCTAGTTTTACTTACCAATATTACTGGTAGTGAAGAATTGCCCCTAAAATACTGCACTGTAAGATGGGTTGAAAATGTCAGTTGTTTAGAGAGCTTTATTTGTTGTTGGTAACATAAATAAGTTTGTTCAGTCTTCTGTGTTGCCTCATACCAAACCAGCTGAGTCGGTTTTAAAGCATCTTGATGACAAATTTCTCAAGTGTAAACTTTCTTTTTTTAAGATATTGGCAGCTGAATGTAAACCATTTTAATGAAAATTTCAGTCTGCAAGACCCTTGATTCCATACTTGTACAGTGATCTACTTGACCTTACAAGAATTCTTATGAGCCATGTTGTTAAATCTTAAATATTGGAAGCTGCTGACTCTGGTAGTAAACTGGTTGCACTTGATCTAAATTGCAGTGAAAATCTACTTAAGTTGAAACAAATCAACCTTGGATTCAGTACAGTGAAGCACTTGAAGAAGGTAAAGGCAAATGAAAAACATTCTCACTTTCAGATTGAAATGCCAGAAAAGTGTAATAACAACTGTCAAAAAATTGCAAGAGAAAAGCCCATTAAAGTTTAAATTGGTACTAGGATTAACTTCACTAAACCCACAAATAATGGCCCATAAACAACAACTTGGTTAGATAAGATTTAATATTGTCTTGCAAGCACTGTTTGAAGCGAACAGAATTTCTGAGAACAGAATTTCTGAGTCTGTTGCTGAGAAAGCGAAGAGCCAGTATGTTTTACTTTGCCAAGATGCGAAGGATACACTCAAGTGTGAATTTAGCAGATTTCTTTCTGGTGAGCAAGAAACAAAATCAGACTTAAATGATTTCTTTGCAAGTTTACTAGGCGGAAATCATAAATATGGTGAACTACGGCAGATAGTCAAACTGTGCCTCATCCTTTCACATGGAAACGCATCCGTTGAAAGTGGATTTTCTGTCAATAAGTCCATCCTTGTAGAAAACTTACTTGAAGAGTCTCTTGTAGCACAAAGACGTGTGTCAGACGCCATTCGTTACTATGGGGGAGTAGAACACATTCCCATTGAACAAAAAATGATTCTATCTGTGAAAAATTCACATAAAAGATATGTTCAGCATTTGGAAGATAAAAGAAAGGTTCTTGTTGGAAAAGAAAAGGCACAAAGAGAGAAACAAAAAATTTCTGAAGCTATGAAAAAACTTGAAGATGAGAAGAAGAAAATAAGACTTGAAGCTAAGGTTGTAGAAGAAGAAATTGTTAAGAAGATAGAAAATTTAAAAAACTTGACAAGTGTTTAAGAGCAAAGGGGAAGAAAGGGGAGGCCTTGCTTTTTTTTTTGTGGTGAGTTTATTTTCTTGATGTTTTAAGTGCTCGAAGCTAGAGTTCACCTTTATTATTTTTATTTTATGATTTTTTCAACCTCAAATCCTTTTTATTGGTTTAAACAACTTTGCAATGACCTGATTATTCAAGCACAGTAGAACCCCAATTTAACAAAATGCCATGGGACCCGAAAATGTTTACTCTAAACCACGGTCGTAGAAGAACAGGTCTGGACACTCGCCTATCTAACAATGTATTTTGCTTGACCCCCTTGTTGTTTGGCTGTAGTTCACCAAGTTACCGAGAATGTCGTACTTTTTGGCGCTGTTTTCCGGGCGGTCGGACTCAAACTCCGCCCACTTTTTTCCATTGTTAAATTAATAAAGTAAATAAAGATTGCTGGAGCCTTTTCTTAAAATTGTGAACGAAGAAAGTATTTCATAAATTGATAAAAATTATGTTTTGATAAATTGTTTATCTTAGCGGAAAGGAAGTGGGCGGAGTTTAGTCCGACCGCCGTAACATCAGCGCCAATAAAACACAATATTCTCGGTAACTTGGTGAACTACAGCCAAACAACAAGGGGGTCAAGTTTCCAGGCGAGTGTCCAGACCTGTTCTTCTATGGCCGTGCTCTAAACCAATGTTACGTGAAATTCAACTTCACCCCCTCCCCCCTCCCAAAAAAACACAAAAAAAAGTTAAATCCTCAGGTATGTTTCGTCCGAATTTAAGGTAATTTTAAAAAAGTTTCTTGGCTCAAAACAATAACAAAACACATTTACCGTCAACAGGTAAGACACAGCCGTGAAAAGAAAAAAAATCAGCGATAAAACTTCAAAAACTTCCAGTGGAACGCTCGGCGAGCGTGCGAAAGGTGAATTAGGCCGCCCTTGCACGCCATCAACACATGAGAAGCGATGACTAACACCGCCGAGTTGTCAATATTTCCGTCTCTCTCCCGTCCGCTCCATCAACAAAATTAAGGAAATTCCCATGAAAAATAGTAAAGAAATGTATTTAATGAAAACTGAGTTAAAGGTTTGCGAAACAACAATAAAATAATAATTAAATATGCAGGGCGGCGGCCATTGTAGGCAGTTTGTATGCAGCCGCGCTCGTGAAACAAACTCGTTGGTCTGCTCGCTAAAAATACTTGGCACTCGAGTGGTTTTTTAGCATCGAAGAAACAAATTATTTACGTTTACGGTAGTAAATTCGTTATAAAAAGTCTGCATAAATAATATGACTTATTTTTTTCATAATCTCGTTTGTTTTATCACGGGACGCAAGTGTAAATAATCACGCTGCACACCACTGCAGTCTATCGGTAACATAATCAATCAATAGAACACACGGTACTGCAGCGCATTCTAAGGGAGACGCGAAGCACTATCTGTTAATTAGTTCTTGTGCTGTCCACTGCCGCGCTGTGCAGACTGGGTACCTAGATGCTTGTTCACTTGCCAACTGCCAGGATGAGGATCTACACGCGTGCTTGTTATGCAACACGGCCACGCGTCCGTATCTCAAAATCACTTCCGCGACCAAAGTTTTCAACAAATTTTACCCATGTTTTTTTTTTTTTTTTTTTTTTCGATAGATGGTTTGAACTTTTCTACGGAGAAATAAGTATATACGGCGGTCGGTGCTAGTATTTTTAAAAAACTTAAATTACAATTAAACTTAGATTTTATCAAAGTCACTTAGTTATTTAATACATTTTTTTGTTATTTTTTTAAGGTTCCTAAAAATCCTTTCGTTAAATCGCTGTTTTCGTTATTCCCGAGTTCGTTAAATCGGGGCTCTACTGTACTGCATAAGAAAGCCGGAGAATACTGCATTATACTTTTGTGACACATAGGCCTTTTGAGTTGTAATTCCATGAGAAGGATCAAATTTTATTTGTATTACATTTATATTACAACTTAATAAAATATCTGCGTTTTATATTTCTTGGCAACCAACTTTTGGTCAGAGAAGTTGTTACATTTGGGTCAGGAAAAGTCAGGGAATTAAAATTAAGAATATCAGTGGCAACACTGTAGAACCCTGACTATACAAGTATCAGGTTTTAGGTGGCAGCGATTTTGAGTTGTCATTTTCAGGAACTGTCAAAAAGTTATAAAAGTTGTAGAAAAAATGTAAACCCCAGGAAAAGTGCAAAACTCACACAAAATAAAACATTTAAAATACATTAGCGAGTCCATAATGATAAAATACATGGGTTGTATGTAACTACGTATGTACTTGCAATTGACATTTCCTGAGATGAAAAATAAAAAAAAAATTGTGAAAATTGCTCGAAAACTTTGGCAGATACAATTTAAAATGAGTGTGTGCACGCCGCCTGATGCTAGGCTGCCCGCAAGAACAGTGTCGTATCTCTAGTTACCACTCTACGTCTAACCTCCTCCCTCCTTCTGGGTTGATAACTGTCATCACACTCGGTCCCAGGGCTCGCTTAGCAACAAGTCCAGCCAATAACAGCACACATTACACACCTCCTCCTCTGCTCCAACACGACCTTGCTGTACCCTCCTCCTCCTGGGTAGGTATTTGTCTCCAGATCACAACCCCCTTCATTTCAGTAACACGTCTGGCCAATAATAGCACAAGTTGCACACACACTCACCATATTTACCTTCACCCCCTTTACCAGCAAACCCACCCACCCTGCTTCCCCAACTTTTTGGTAAATGACTCAATATTGCTTCCCTTCGCAGTTTTAGTTAGCATTGTGTGCAAGTGATTATTGATTTTCAGACACTTTTTTTATATTTCTTATTGATTTTGCCTTTCTTTTGGTATTAGAGTTTGGACTGCATTTGGATTGACTGTACTTAATTGTTAACTACCTGATTACTCTATTTTTACTAGATTGTGACTTTGTTTACGGCTTGGGTTTTGATTTATAGACAACCTATGCATGTTTTTTGACATAAATTTTAGACTGTTGGTTTCATGAAATGAGTAGAAGTAAACGAAACACTTTTCGCCGAGTGACAAGTTCAAAATTATTAAAGAAATCAAATCAGGAAAGTTTTCGAAGAACCAAGATAGCTTTCTGGCAAAAACTACCGCCTACGACTATGTTCTCGATTTGGAAGGCCAGGGAAGCAATCGTGAATGCTGTGGAAAGGAAGGGCAGCAATATGAAGAAGGCTAAGAGCCTGAAAGGGTCAACCAAATCCCTATATGGAGAAGGCAGTAGTATTTGATTGGTTTTCCCTGCGCAGACCCTGATGTTTACAATTTTTTTGTGTAGGATGGTCATACTTACTGTTTCGGGTCGTAATCTTTTTATTTTTTATTTTTTTTTAAGACGTCTGGCTATTGTTAAAAATAATATTTTAATAACACATTATCTTATTTTCATTTAAGAAGCAGTTGGAAACTCGCTTTAAACTTGTTACAAACATGACTTGGCACCCAGTGTTTACAATTTGTTTTTGGGGCGGGGGTTATCATGCTTAACAGGTTCAGGATATAATCTTGTTTAGAAAGGAGTCTGCCTATTGATAAAACTATTATTTCAATGGCACATTTTCTAATTTTCCTTTAATAAGCTGTTGGAAACTCACTTTACACTTGTTAAAATGACTCCACGCCCTATGTTCACAAATTTTTTTTTCGGGATGTAGTGCTGTTTAAAAGACATCTGATTATAGAGTTAAAATAATATTCCATGTAAATACGTATTACTGTATATTTGCGATTACAGACGAATAAAGCTGACTTATGAAGAATACTGTTTTATTAATGCAATTTTTAGGAATTTACCAGGTCAAAATCTTTCTGACTTGATTTTACAGGGGCATTGATTTTGGGTGGTCATTCTCAGGCACGTGAGGCGACTTAAAATTGAGGTTGTACTGTAGTTTCACAGTTTTTGGGTGCGCGAGCTTGTACGCAACACTCTATGGCTAGAACCCTCCATATGACTTCAGCAGCAGGGAGTGAAACGAACGAAGTAAAGTGCGAGAGATGGGAATACCCCCCCCCCCCCCCTGGACACGGGCGGTGCTGCCACGTGGTTTTCAAACTGTCACTGCCTCATTTTTTTAAAACCGATATTCAATATTTTTGTTTCATATTGAATGTTGAGACTTGCCAAGTAATAATTGCAACTCTACAAGTCATATTTTAGTGCAGTGGATTAGAATATATATTTAAATCATTGTTAATGTAATTCCTTACAATTTTTTTGTCGTAGAATTTTTTTATTTTTTGATGGTTCCTGATGGTGTATTCGTAAAATCGCTACCTTTGTTAAATCCAGGGTTCAGAAAATAGGGGGTCCAGTGTACGTATCTGTCCATGAGTACCTACCTGTGAGTACTTGTGCTCGTTCCTGTCTAACAATAAGTTGTACCTGGTAGCCTAGCAGACAGTCTTTCGCCCATTTTAAAATGAACTACTTTATAATGAGATTTCACTAATATAATTGTATGTTTATTTTTACTTCTTAAAAACATTTCTTACTGTATGTTGATTCTTCTGAATTTCTCGTATCTATGAATGTCCCAATGTTGATACCACTTATAATTATTTGAACATTTTACAATTAACTGCTTACACTAAATTATGGCGCACTACAAAATGCTCGTAATTTCAAATGTCTCATAATTTTCTATACTTGTAGTAGTGCGATTATACTGTAACGGCGTGATTGAAGGAGTAAAAAAACACTCCTGGAAGAAATTTGGGACACAAACTAAACAAATTGTTCCAGTAGAGAAGCTTCTTAGAAATTAAAGTAAATACAGCAGACCTCTAATTTCATAATGCCTCACAGTGCCCAAGAATGGTCTTGCGAAATCTAGTGATTGGTTGAGACTCAAAAAATCGAGTCAATACCTTTTGACTCGTCATTCGAGTCAAGTTTGTTTCCAAAAACTGTAGAGTTCATGAAAACTACACAACATCAATTTTTTTTTAGTTTATTACGGTAATAAACAATTTTCTCACCCACAATAATTTTAAACCTACAGCATCTTATAAATAAAGTTGTTAAATGTGGGTGCATAAAACAACTTACTACGTTTTATGTTGTCACTAACCTCTCTCGTTTTTAAATCATTATCTCCTAAATTTACATCGTTTTTGCGGATCGTACGGCAAAAATATTTTTGCATTTAGTTTTGCTGCAGCCTTGTACTTTTTTTTTAATTTGACATATTTTCACAATATTTGGTAGTGTGCAACTTCTCAGCTGTAATAAATTCACTTTTAAATAAAATCTCTGTTACACTTATACCTCCGAACCACGGTCATAGAAGAACAGGTCTGGACACTCGCCTGTCTACCAATGTATTTTGCTTGACCCCCTTTTTGTTTGGCTGTAGTTCATCAAGTTACTGAGGATAATGTACTTTTTGGCGCTGTAATCCGGGCGGTCTGACTCAAACTCCGCACACTTTTTTCATTGTTAACAATATAAAGTAAATAAAGATTTCTCGAGCCATAATTTTTAATTGTGAGTGAAGGAAGTATTTCATATATTGATAATAAATACATTTTGATACATTGTTTATCGTAGTGGGGGGAAGTGGGCGGAGTTTGAGCCGACCGCATTAACTGCAGCGCCAAAAACATATAGCATTATCGTGAACTTAGTGAACTACAGCCAAACAACAAGGGGGTCAAGTTTCCAGGCTAGTGTCCAGACCTGTTCTTCTACGGCCGTGCTCCGAACGTAAACAAATCGTGCTGGCATCATAGAGTAAAAAAAGCTAGTCACCGTAACCAAGCTCAAGATGTGTAGAGCAAAGCTGGACTATTAATGCTCTAGTTCAACACTTTGCCACTTCACTGTACCTGCCGTGATTAAGTTAACAACGGAACATATTTCATCAGTTCTGTGCATCACATGACTAGTGCCCCGTAGATTGTTTGTTAACTTTATTTTATGTTTCTTTAATTTTGTTCGAGCAAATTCAGTAAAAACTACTTTGCTGCATAAACAAAAAGCTTCAAATTTACATTTAACACCATCGAAGTACGTAGTTTGGTTTGGAGACTTAGTACTTCAATATGTGTTGATTTTGATAATTGTGCACAAATTTTAATGAAGTGTTCTATATAGTGAATTTAAAAGTACAGCTAATGGAGAAAATATTTTGTAACTTCATGATAATGTGTCGTTTTTAAAACTTGTTTACAAATTTAAGTGTACTGAGCACAGATTTATTACTTCATGATAATGTGTAAAATTTGTTTCACGTAATAGTATGTAATGTTTAACCAAGCATATCAAGAAGAGAGTTACTTAATGATATGTATTGCAGTTTCAACTACGGTATGTGCAAAGTTTGATAAGGAAAGAGAGGAGAGTGGTATTACTTCATGAGATAGTATATTTTTTAATATTGTGTGTAAAGTGTATTTAAGTAGGCATACAATGTGGAGAGTTTTGTGGTACATCTTTAAATTGGGCAAACTCAGTCTACAATAGTGGACAAAATCATGTTCTTTCACAATTTTATTAATTTTTATTTCTGCAGTGCTTAAAGAACAATATTGTAGAAAGAATTCAAGTTCACTTATTATTGAAGAAACAAGCATTCATTCTAGTGGAAACAAAATACCCATGCACGAACATGATAAAAAATAATTTTTTGCATAATCTAAGAACTTTTAATACTATTTCATATGTTATGGTAAAATACAGTTTACAATTTAAAAATTTTGCGATGAAATTCGACTTGACCTAATTTTCATGACTCAACTTGACTCGCCTTTGATGTAACTCGACTCGAGGCTGTAAATATCAAACTCACCCATCACTAGCAAAATCGTTGACTTCACTAAATCGTGCCTGAGCAATTTAGACTTATCGAAACTGCAAAAATTGCATGAAACCTCTTGCTAGTGCTTAGGTCAGCCTGCACGAAACAGTAAAGTACAGAAATGTCGAAATAATTAGTCAGCTGTAGCTGCTTCTGCCTGTCTTGACTACAGAGTGTTGCAACAGCGCAGCGTTTCAGCAGACAGCGAGGAGTGAGTAGCGTGCGAGAGGACTTCGACATTGCACGCTCGGTCACAAGGTCTTTCACCCTTGTATAGTAATTTTTCTACACATGTGTCGCCTAACCTCTTCAGTTTTCGTATACCATTTTTAATCAGATGCCGAGAGTGGTGATGAGAGTTTTATGTCATGCTGTTGTGCAGTAAAGTACTTTTGCATGTTCAAAAGCTGGAAATGGAAGTGGTTTTTTTATGTGTGAAACTACACCAGTCTCCCTACTTATCTGAAGAAATTATCTTGTGTGTGGTGGTCGCCAGCTCACCACATATATTGGTTGAAACAGTGGTGGGGGTTGCTCTGCAGAAGTGAACCGAGCGAGGGTGTTTGTTCAAGTAACACTTCTTGTGCCAAAAGTGGTTTTTCATACACGTGAGTGATGGTTGAAAGTCAGAACATTGTGGTGTGTAGTAATGTCACAGTAAGTTAAGTTGTAAAAAGGACAATGGACACCTACTGTTGTGTGCGGCAGGAAAAAAAGCCATATATCCTTGTCTCTTTTCCTCCCTCTGACCTCAATAATTGACTGGCTATCCTACCCTTACCTGGAAACAAAGAATGCTTTGAAGCGAAGGAAGGGAAAAGTAATTGTTCCACCTCGGAATGCTAAGGTTTTTTTTTTTGCCATAAACAGCCACATAAAATTGCCGAGCATAAACATAATTGGAATGGTAATACTTCTTTATAATTGACCCCTCACAGTTCTTGAGGAGAATAGGATTGTTATGAAGGGGTGGTCATTATAGATACAGTAAAACTTCTATCCCACAATTCCCGGAATATGGTTCTGAAGAGTTGGTCGTGATAAAAGGGGTCTGTACAATGGGGTTATGTGTATTTTGCTGAGCATTATGTGTGGGTTTGTGTGTTACGTATATGATGAGAGTGAAGGGATTGGTAGTTCTCACCTGGTAACTGTGCTGTAGTGTAATGGCAAGTGTGACTGTGTCTGTTTGTAGGTGTGACCAGTGATATGCTGATGCGAGCAGTGGCACTCCTCATGTCCCGGCCTCAGACTCGCAACCGCTTTAAGGTGCCATTCAAGACTGATGAACATAGGTCAGTTACAGTTTTAGTACAGCTTCATCTTTACATATTCTTTATCTTACTGACGCTCCTTGGTGGTGGTTTGGTACGGATATTTACCTGATGGCATCTTAGTTTCATCCATGCGAGAAGGGCGCATGTTGTTCCATGAATGAGTATTATTGGGACATTGTCCTCGATACTTCTTGCGACATGGTTGGATCACCTTGATAATGTTTGAAACTGTGCAAGGAGGTGGGACGTAATGGAACTGTACCTTAGTGGTCTGTTAGAATGGGCAAAGCTTAGAACCGGAATGGCACGTGGTAATTTGACAGAAGAAACTGGGAGGGTTGGGACTGATTTGGCCCGGACTGGTGATGGTGGCAGAGGTGACAAGGCATGGGTGATGTTGCAATAGCCCAGCTCATTGTGGGCTAACTATCTGCTGAAATTGATTCTAAGTATCTGTATTGAAGTAATACCACTCTACTCTTTATGTTCTTTAACCTTATTCCTGTGTCTGAACTTTGTTAGAATTTTTATACAAGCTTGTGTCTACTGATATTATTCATGTGAAATACATTACAATATTTAGGTCATTCACTGTAACAGTTAGTTATGACATGAGTAGTTGCTGCACTCAATTGTTTGGTAATAAGTGGTGAAAGTTCGATACAGTAGCCAGTTCCAACAAAGTTACACGTTTGTTCCTGTTCCAGATGTTACTATTTGGAACTTCACCTACTGTAACAAGTTCTTATACTGTATGTACCAAAGGAAACTACATACAACCGGAGTGCCACATACAATTGGTTGTGAATGAAAGAAATTGGAAATACAGTATTCTGTACTAAACTCTGGTTTATTGATGGAAAGTGTCAGTGAGCCATTACTAATTTACTGCATACCTGCCAACTTTTCAAAATGACCATCAGTAAAACTATTACAGAATGTCACATTTTTGCTTAAAGAGCACGTGGCAATTTTTGTGCCAAATCATGTCAGTCCCTATGACTTATAAACTGTACACACAATATTTTTAACGTTTGTTTTCAAAGTAGGCCTAGTTATCAAGGCCTAAATATGTAAAACCAATTATTTGCCATGTTATACTTTGAACAATTTCCTGTTCATTTAACACACTGAAAATCCATCATTCTTTCATAATTCAAAATGTACATTTGCATCTGTAAACAACCTGTAAGCACGGTTACAAATATAAATAGTTTTACAATATTTGATATAAATCCCAACTAGTTTTGCTTATTTTATGTGGCATTAAATAGCCCAATACCAAACTGGATTGTGTTTTTAGTTATTAAATACTGTAAAGCAAAATTCAGCTCTTCGAAACCAACGTACGAAAATCCTTGTTTAATTCTGCAATTTCCACATAGGCCTGCAACTTCAAATAGTAGTTACAGTTAGGTACTTCATACCCTCTTCTATAAGTTCCCAATAAACACAGTAAAAAAAATTACACTAGTAGTAATTATGAACAGTTTGTTTTATCATATAAAAATATTGTTATTGTACATATGCTTTACAGTAAGATAAAATAATTTTTCTTTAAGTTCGCGATGGTATAAACATGTGAAGTGTTCAGCCACTTCCCCATCTTGGTTATATCTTTAAAAGGTGTTTTTATCTTCTTATTTAAATTTATATGTAAATCTTTGTTAACAGGCTATATGCCATTTTCAGGGTGAGTTTGTCAGGTGTCCGGTATGATACAACAGAATTCAATAACCTATTAATTGGGGACATGTTAATTTAAATTCACCTTTTCAAAATTCTATATAAATATAGTCAAGGAATTTTAAAGTAGAGTCATTTGATTATTTTCCTGGCTTGTTTGGTTTCAAATTGACCACAGTAAAATTTTAATTATTTTTGTTGATATAACTTTTTTTTGTATTTTGACCAATTTTTGAGTTTTGGCAATTTTAGCATATTATTACATTTTCCCTGGTGAAGTGAGTAACTTCAAGTGTTGCAAGCTTCTCCAGGCTGTAGGATTTCTGGCGCCGACGTTGTGGTTGATCGCTTGCTTCATGGAATTCTCTCCATGACGTAGGTTATTGACGCACGTAGGTCAGCCATCACAGGGG
>PNEQ01026344.1:0-41404 GCA_003012365.1 Medauroidea extradentata | reverse complement strand
TTCACTGGCACTTTAACTATTGAAAGTAACTTCATCAATTGCATACAGCTTCGTAGGCTACTTTGTATAATTTTACACGCCACTTTAAAATGCACGGTTACCGCGGAAAACTTATACATAAACAATGCGTACATGCATACATACCTCGTTCATTTTTTATGGCAATAGTCACTTCCTTCCAGTCTTCATGCATTGCTTCCCCTATTTCTGCCCAGCATGCTGCCTTTACTTCTCTATTCGAATATTCTTTCGTCCCTGTATTGTAGACAGGAGGACGCTTCTCCACTTCACATATGAACTTTTCCGTGTCAAACATGTTCCCAAGTTCACAACACTGCAGCCTATGAACGTTTCAACTGCTGACGAACGCCCGTGTAGATAGCTCAGCGTGACAAGCGCTGGCGTCGCTAACACAGCCTTCCGCGTTAGAAGCGCTGACGCGGTAGCTAACGCCGTCTTGCATCGCGTTTGAAGCGCTCGTGTAGTCACATCGACGCCTTTCCCATTTATTTATGCTGTGATTGTGCCAGTGGCGTTACCTCAAGCTGTTCGAACGCCGCGTTTCTAGCGCTCGTGTAGCATCGCCCTTAAGGTCGACCTTGAAGCGCGCATCACATGCCGCGTCGCCTCAACGAGCCAAGCGCTGAACTAGCGTGCAAGCTTCCCGCCGAACTGTATTTACTATGGGACATTAAGCGACAACACTATCATTTTATCTTACGCGACGAAAGGGAAAGAGTCGCTCTACAGGTCTATAATATTCAGAATATCGTTAAAATGATTACTCTTACATAAAAATCAGCGTCAAAAGTCCCGATTCGGTCACTTTGACACTCAAAAAAATACTTGCTAGGAACGATAACAGTTAATGGCAAAACTATATACCTGTACTAAGATCCTTAAATGCTTTTCGTAGCCTAACCGCGTGACAACATGTTGAATGGTTTTCGAATGAAATCAGGATTATTGAAGGTCTGCGCGCCTCTTCACGATTCTAGTAGATGGCGCCCTTAAGTACAGTATCTTAAACACGTGGTCCACACTGCACACAGCCGGCCTCCGAGCGTGGTCGGTAGCACGCCGGCCTACGGTGCGAGAGGTCATGGGTTCGAATCTCAGCACGGGAATGGGTGTTCGTGTCTTTTACCTCGGATTAGATAGTTTATAAGCAGTATCTTATTGCGTCTAACGGCATAAAACCGGGGGGCGTAAATGAACCTTCCAATAAAATAAACGCACTGTATATAAACGAATCAGGACAGCTAAAACCGCGTTATTGCGAGAAGACACAGGCTAAATAGTAATACAGAAGTGAAATGACGTGGCGGCCGAGGTTGTTGATATCAGCCCCATGTAAGTTTGACTCCTGCATGTTACTACACGTTTCCTATTGGCCTGGCTGCCGGCTAACAGGGCAGCCGCCTCATGCTGATTGGCAGAAGGCTTTTGCGCCATGTCGCTGGCCAGGGAAGCTATTTTGCTGGCCTGTGTGACTGAGTTCGACGTTCTACTGGATATTTTACTTCTGTATACCTAAATATTCTGTTTTCGAAGCTGTGGTAATACGACTCGTGTACATGGTTGCCATATCGAAAGTCGCGACCTACCACTACTGACGTCTACATTTCTAATCTATGGTAACTTTTTCTGCAGAAAATCGTCACATCGCCGTTATCTTACGTGCTTGACGCCCGAATTCCCACTGAAAATAGCAGTAATAAAAAAGTGCGATCACCGCAAATTAGACTAAGGTCATGGTTTCATGAGTTTTTTTAATTTAAAAAGCAAATTAATGTTTCCATCGCGACCTGTCGTTTGTGCACGCAGTGCTTCCATTACGAAACGTGTAGTTTCGGGAGGCGTGCAATTTGCATAATTTGACAGGGTTATCGACTTGCTAATGTTTTTGTAAAAGTCCTTACCCGTCTGAACCCCACCACCATACACACCAGCTCGGGGACATTCTACAGCCTAATAAGCGATGGTCCATTCCTTCGTTTACGTACAAACGGCTTCCAGCAGCCGGCCAGTTCGGTTTATACGCGCCTGGTCACGAAATTGCTAGCGGTCGAAAAAAAAAAAAAACACGCCATGAAAAACGTAATATAAAAATTACCCGACACTCAAGCCATCAAACATTCTATTCCAGGACGAGGAAATAATTCCTCTGCCTGCAGTAAACTGCGTGTAAATTTGGGAATTAATTTACGTGCGGACATGGCGTTGAAATACCGGGTCCGCACGAGAGGAGGAGGAGGAGGAGGAGGAGGAGAAAAAAAGTGGTCAATTTTCTACTTTTTAATAGATAAAAAAGGGTCGTTTTTGTAGTCGAGTTGTGTTATTACGAGTCGTGTTATGAAGCCAGCTGGCCAGATGCCCACAGAAGTGAAAATCCTCCCGTTTTGTGAATGAACACACGCCCAGCGGGGGAAATGAATTCGCATTAGAGAAAAAAAATGTTAGCGTGTGAACTATTGGTTCGTCCACACGCTAGCTTCTCTTATGAGTCTTAAGAGCATGTTGTAGCGTCTTACGGAAAGTATTTCTGCTTCTATAACCAATGTTTCCAACGCGTTTATCTACGAAAATAAGGCACACGCCAAAATGTGACCCTATGTTTTTAAAAATGCCGTCCGCTAATTAAAAACAAGATTACCAAGCCTCACAATAACCTGATAGAAATATCTTCTGCACGATACTGTATCTGAGAAAATACCAACTGCAATCGTAAAACAAAACCCTAGAAACAAGTAGCCTACTGGACTTTACTGCGTACTTCCCAAAAATAAAGTAACAGGCTTATCGTTTGAAGTCCCGCTGTAAATTTTTTTCTACAAAAATACTGCACGCTAATTTAATACTTCGCTAGTGGCGATGAGATGTTTAATGTACGTATTATATATAGTCATTGGACTTACGCAATCCCCGTTTCCGTACATCAAACGACGTAAAAAAAAGTTCCAACAACTTTTAAAAAATTCCAGAAGTTTCCAGAGTGCATTGTTTTTACTAGGCCTGCACTACAATGGAAATTGCGCGCAAGTTCACGAGCATGTATGTCGGAAATTTCACAAAATCACATTATTCACGGAAACCGTTGACAAATGTTATCTAGTCGTATTTGCTGACTACGCGGCTACTCACAAGGGCCACGTAAAGAATCGTGAATTGAAGTTGCATTTTTCAATAAGCGAAAACAACACTCCGTCGAAAAATACGACATAAAAATGCAAAAAAAAAATTATAAAAACGATAATAGAACATTTTATCGAGGCTGGTTACTTGTTGTGTATACTTTATGTAGGTCTATATTAAAACGGAAGCAAACTATACGAGTCAAAATTATCACTGTACGTCCACAAAAAAAAAATGACTAGCGTACTGAGCAAACACTCAATTTCTATTGGCCCTACAAAATTACGAATACAGAACATATTGGATTGGTACAACTTTCTTAGGCGTTCTTCTGTGGGTATTTGTACACGCACGCGTTCCTGTGGACGTAGATGGTAGATTTAATGTCAAATTAACGTGAATTTAAAGTCTAGCCCGTAAATTCTGTAAAATGCAAAGAAAGTTAACTTGATCGGGCTGAAATACCGAATATTTGGGGTACATTTACTTGCTTCTAAAGCAACTACTGGAAAAAATACATTGTAGGTAACTCGAAAGTATACAAACACTGGAAACGTTTATGGTCAGTGATTGGATGTTTACAACTCTCAGCAAATCGCAGACGTGTGGTGTCGCAGTAAGCTTATTCTGATTGGCACAGTCAAATGAGCAACGTCTCTGCACAAAGATAAGCTGCCAATAACCATGAAGCAGAGGTACAGTTGTACACATAAGGCATTGACACAAGCTGGTGAGGCTCAAGACCTAGGCCTAGATGTCAAGTGATGACCAAAATCTCTTCACTCACGCACAATGTGGTGAAAAAAATTATTTTCCTGATACTCAGGTGTCTTTGGATATTTATGTCATTAGCAAACCATAATGCATAGTTTGAAAGTTTGCATTATTCAGGTCACTATATTCTCTGTTACAGTATCTGCTGAACATGTATATGTGGCTCGTGTTATATAGGACTGTCAACTCAAGTCAGCACTTGACACTGAACGAACCCGTCAATGCAACCCAATCGTCCCCTTAATATTAAACCCGAACAATCAATCCGTCTGTGAGATTAGTTTTGTTTAGACTTAACTGGAAAGTTTAGAATACAGAAACTAAAATTCATATTTTTAATGCATTGGTATTTACTGCTTCAAGTTACTGCACTGATCTGCTGCCAGACATGACAAAAAATTAAATTTCTTACTATATTTACAAAACACGTCACAGAAAAATGCAGCACGTCATAGAGTACAACCATAGCCATATTTAGTAGAAGGCCGCGGCCTTAGATCTGGCAACCCTGCCAGGAAGGGTCATTTTAACATTTATTTTAGCTCTCCAATGGCAATGGCTTCACCTGATTCGTTATTCTGCCCTACATACCGACAAATCAGGTGAAGCCATTGCCTTTGGAGAGCTAAAATAAATGTTAAAATGACCCTTCCTGGCAGGGTTGCCAGATCTAAGGCCTCGGCCTTCCACTAAAGATGGCTATGGTACAACACTTATTTGCCTTCAAATTAATAGATATATTGCTTCATCCACACTGAAAATTTACAGCAAGACCTGCCTACTGTTGCTGCACTGCACAAACCGCTGTTGTTTACTATGCCAGTCACTAACACTTATAATATCTCAAGCTCGATTAACTTTTATGAAAACCAATAAAAGGGTTCTTAACTTCAGTCTAACCTTCTCGTCCGGCCCACAACAGAACAACCGTAGCGTACGCTGTCTTTCTCCAGCACTCCCGTCGTCGCATACTTCCCGCATATTTACCGTTGCCACACAGGTCATCTCGTCTTCTCCCAAGAAGTCTCGTCAATGTCGTCTCGAAGCTGCTGTTTGCGTCGCTAACTGTTAGTATAATGTTACTACCTTTAAAGTACAAATGGTGAGGTTCACTTTAGAACTAAGAATGTCGACTGACATAGCATCAAACATTATACTACACTTAAAAAATAGCGCCCACAGAACTGGCAAATGTTAACGTAATGTGCTATTGTAGACATACGCCATTGCAATATTATGTCGTCCCAGAAATCCTAGCGTCACAAAGAACTTACTTCACCTGATGACGGAAGCAGACGTCAGCTCCCGAATTGTCGTGAAAGTTTGTCTTAGAAATCTACTGTGATATTTTGTGTTTTCGTTATTGCGTCGTCTAGTGTACAGTCTGTGAGGTCGTCGTCGTCATCCTGTCTCGGGTCCAACATTGTCTTCGTCTCAGTATTATCTGTGTTGTCTTAAATGCGGTGTCCTGAGTTATACAGATTACTTTGTATTGTCTTTCGACTTTTTCCCCCTTTTTGGATGTTTATTTGAATTGCCCTTCTCTTTAGTGGTTGTTGACTAATTCCGTATGGGATCGTTCATGTTCTGTTGTTTTGGGTTAGGCCTACGCATGTGTTGACTACAACCAAACTGGGTTTCCTAGCTTTTTTTCTCGTATTTTTTTCCTCGTGCACTAACATCTCTTGGACGACATAATATTGCAATGGCGTACATCCACAATAGTACAGTATGTTATTCTGTCCCACTACAATTGCAAGAAACATTGAAATACATTAGGCTATGTCAAATGTTACTGAAGTTATGCGAAAGAGGGTATAGCCGCAGAATATCAAGGAATACAGAAATTAAATAGCAACCACGACGGAAAACTCATACAAACACCAGCAGAATGGCTTCCCTGACCAGCAACATGGCGGAAACGCCTACCACCAATCAGTATAAGGTGGCTGTCCTGCTAGTCGGCTGCCAGACCAATAGGAAACCTGTAGTAACATACAGGAACCAAACATACACGGGGCTGGTATCAACAACCTCGGGCAGCCAATAAGCGGCGAAGTTCGCCCGTATCAAATAAGCCGCCACGTTATTTCACGTCTGTCTAGGGACCCTTGTTTTTCGCGAAGAGAATTTTGCCTCACTTTGTTTCAGTGCCTTACGTGCACATCTGCAGTTCTGCTGCGTGGTAAGTTAAGTTAGATATTTTACCTCTCACGAGCCTAGGGACTCTACCGGCAAATCACAGACGTGTGGTGTTGTAGGAACGTTATTGTAATTGGCTCAGTCAAATGAGATACGGCTCTCTACACAAACACGCTATCAATAACCAGGAAGCAGAATTGCAGATGTGGGAACTGAAACAAACTGGAGCAAAATTATTTTCGCGAAACCAGGGGTCCCTATGTATTACTATTTAGCCTGTGGTATAGCAGTCCCCAGAGAGACGACGTGTGGGCAGGAGGAGCCTGTCTTCGCGGGGTCATGACCTTGACACGCGGCCAAGACACCCAGTGTCGAAGCTTGGCGCGCCAGGATCAGGGCGACGCCCCTGGAAGAACCTCCTCCGTACTGTGCGACACCGACTCTTCGTCCTCAACTCTTCCTCCTTCGCTTCCTTCTCACTTTCCTCGTCCTCTTTCCTCTCTTGTTCCTCCTCATTAGCATCCTCCTCTTCTAACTTCTCTCGTCCCTTCTCCACACGTCCGCCGATAATACAGAACTGAGAGTCCAGAATTTTCAGTGGAAAAATTCGCGAGTTCTCTGACCTGTAAGCTAGCCTCCAAGACTAACTGTACTCAAGTAGACAAGAGGTGCTCATTGGCTCTTGGCTGATACGGTCATACAGACCAATAACAATTCCACTTTTGATGCCTCTTACAGACTTGCAGACAGCTACAGTGTGCCGGACGTGTATATCACCAAATCATACATGATGCAACTAGCTGTAGTGTTTTAAAGGGTATGAAGGCACAACACGTGTTCGCGATATACCATCATCTCTAAATATAATGAAGAAGAAAAAACCGTAAGTTCGTCTCATTTTCGCAATTGACTCTTTAAGTTCCATGGGCGCGCCACTGCATACGATAGGACTAAAGTGAAACGTGAGATGGAAGCAGGAGTATAACACGGTTTCATCTGCCAGCAGCCTAGACTTATTATTTCCTCACTTATTACTGGTTTGCAGTAGTCAAAGTGTATCAAATCCACCATCTCCTCCTCTAACCAGTGAAGTGAGAGTGAAGTATAACGTCATAGCCGTCTTTAGTAGAAGGCCGCGGCTTTAGATCTGGCAACCCTGCACACAAGGGTCATTTTAACACTTATTTTAACTCTCCAAAGTCAATGGCTGCACCTGATTCGTTACACTGCCCTGCATACCGGCGAATCAAAGGAAGCCACTGTCATTGGCGAGACAAATAATGTGTTAAAATGACCCTTCCTGGCAGGGTTGCCAGATCTTAGGCCGCGGCCTTATACTAAAGACGGCATTGATAACGTCCAACCTGACCGGCAATGAAGACAGTAAATACTCGTACCCCAGTCTAAAGATAATAGTTAGGGACAGGAACATTTCACGAATTCAATACCTGCGTGTTAGAATCATTGTCTGCTGTTATACTGAGTAGCAGCTAGTTGATTAATGGTCGGGGCTTGAGTATGCATAGAATAGTTGAGCCTAATATGCAGGTCATTGAATTCATGGAATTTTCCTGTCACTAATAATTAAGGACCCTGTTTTTTCGCGAAAAGAATTTTGCCCCCAAAGTGTCTTACGTGCACATCTGCAATTCTGCTTCATGGTTATTAGCAGCGTATCTGTGTGAAGAGCCGTATCTCATTTGACTGTGGCATTTACAATAACATTCCTGCAACACCACACGTCTGTGATTTGCTGGTAGAATATCTAGGCTCGCGACAGTTAATGTATCCAATCACTGATCACTAAGCAGAACTGCAGATGGCACAGAAACAAAGTGGGGCAAAATTATTTTCTAGAAAAACAAGTGTCCTTACTAATACTTAGAGACATGCAAAATTCGCGTTATCATTTGGTAGCAGGCTAAACGTCACTTTCCTATATATATATAACAGAGCATAATCTGCGATTCAATTGGCCAGGAACTTTTATGTGTTGTCATTTACGTGTGTTACAGATTTACAGAGATTGGCCTCTCTACCGTGTAAGCATTCTCCGCGGCAAGTCACGACAATATCGACCAGCGGGAGACGTCGAACGAGCCTATAGTCACTTGGAGTCTAGTCAGCTGTCAGAAAATAACGCGAATTTTTCATGTCTCTACTAATAATAGTTCTTTTCCCCGGGAAAAATTCCATTCACTTTAACAGTTACACTAATGGAGACACTTGTGTGCGTGTAAGCATGGATTCACAGACAAAGTCTTTCTATCGACTTCTCTTGGTTATAAACCGAAATCAAATTCATCGGCCATACTTGCTGGGAGTTATTGGAAATTGTTTGAAATCTCTTTAAGACAAACTATAGAGCCTGAACAATTTAAAGCATTTATACTACTTTTTTAACGGTTAACTGGAAATGACATTCATAACTTCGAGCCACTAACCAGCCAGCGGATCTAATAGTATGAATCCCGTGCTCCTGAAGACAAACGACTGAAGATCAATAATACGAATTGCAGTGTAGCCTAGCCTGACGGTACTCGAACTAGTTAGTATCTGGCCGTCAAAGGCGAATACATCACCGCGAACACTTCATCACTAGAGAAGGGAACCCTAGTGGCAAATACAATCATTTTCCAGTTGGCCAATGTTCGCTAGTATGACGGTCTACTTTTGCTGTAATGGTTGTTAACCAGGCCATGTCAGTAAATATGTGTGTAGTTATACTGAAATAATTTTAATGTAGGCAACTTAGTTTAAAAAGACTGGCATATTTCAGTATACAGTTCACAAGCATACTTAGCAAACTAACCCACAAGCATCTGAGTATAATAAGAATGCTTGTGGTACACTTGTGGTTAATGTGTGGGTGATTTCACTATGCATCATGTATGCCACATGTGGCCACGGGTGCATTCTTATTGTTTACTGCCTGTGGGCTGCTTATCACGCACAGATTTACACAAGTGGGCCAGTTGATGTTTGCTATTTGGGAAAAGTAATTGGGTTCACTGGCCTCCAAGTACAACGTGCGATATCAGGACCTGCATGCGCGCGGGTTTCTAAGGTCGACATTTGCTTGCTCACAACCTGCCTCCTCGCCCCTAAGCGCAATACAGGCTCACATCTGGCGTCTGTCTCTCCCTCCGACACTTCTCTTAGTCTGCAACACGCGCACCTTTGAGGAACGTGCACGGAGAAAGAATGTTTGAAACTCTGCGACATTTATGGCGGGCCGCAGCTGTCCCGTGTTGGATAATATTTCTCGGCGCCCCGGGAGTAAAAATAACGCGGAATGCTCGCACAGTCTGTGGAGAGGGGAAGGTAACGACTGCAGAACGAGAGGAAATATTCGTCACGTGAATCGTAAAGGAGAGCTCAATGCGAAGGAGGAACACAGCAGCTGAGAGGTTGCCGATGTAGACGGTAATAAACGTCAGTGTGGCAACAATGCACCCAGCGACCCGGGAATAAAAATGAGGGCGCAACCCGAGCAGTGCAACCTGAGGTCAATATTTGTTATGCCTGGTTCACAGTACTAAGATACATACGCACAGAACAATAACACAATACAAGCTGTGTACGACCAAACGCCTTGTGCAATAGATAGAGCTTATGGTTAGATATAATGGTTTATGACAAGATGAGTATTCATGTATATACGCCATTGCTTGCGAATGTTGCCAAGTCGCAGATAAACCCACAAAAACATAAAAATACAGAGAAAATAAAAAATGCAACAAAATTACGAAAAAAAAAAAAATTAAATAAGACCAGATATGGTCTTTGTCAACACAATCCTATCAACCGGTCTTTCAACGTACCACACCACGCATTTATTGAGAAACGTTCTTGAAAAGTCTACAGAATCATGCAGTTTTGACAAATACATCGAGATCGATGGTGGGATCTTTGAGAAGTTATTGTGAAAGCATTGGCACTGAACCAAAAATGACATGGCTGTGTATTATAATCTTGTTATTACAGCTATGGAAAAATTTAAAAAAGTGTGTAATTCATTATATAATACAATTTACTTGTAACTGAAGCAAGGAACATAACTGCAAATAAAACAATAACAGTAACTTTAGAGCTTACCAATGTTTGCATTCAAATGGGGCTATCTTGGCAACCGTCTCATATTGATCCCATGTTCGTATGAACTTATTTGATCACAATGCCCAGTACTGCAACCTCCCAGAATATTGCCCTTTCCTCCCGAGACAGTCTGTGTATGTCAGTTTGTGTCAGTGTGTGTATGTGTGTACACTCTACTATTAGTAGTTAGAGTCAAGGCCATAGAGTAATTCTAAGGTCTATGTTTTATGCTTAGTGTTGTTTTATAAATTATAGAATGAAAATTCTTAATGTAAGTGCCAAAAATACTGTTTTTGAGTAAAAGAAAAAAAAACAGCGCTGCAAGAGGATGCGTACATACGGGACATGCAGTCTTCCGACGATCAAAAAACTATTTGGAAAATTATTGGAACTGGCCTTTTACAACACATAGTTCATTTTGACGTATTTAACTCAGTTCTGTATATTTCGCCACTTAGATCAGATAGGACTTCACTGTGTACTTGTGAACCCACCTCTACACTCGGGCCAGACATGCACCATGCTGGGAAGGGGGGGGGGGTATTTCGGGCAGACGTTACAACGTCTCGCAGGCGGTAATTCACGCTGAGGTTTTACTGCAGCTCGGGGCGGGAGTCACTGCGCGTGGGCGTGTACGTTCATGGGGTGTGTGGGGGGGGGGGAGGGCAGACAGAGCAGATGGCAGGCTCCATCCAGCTGAGGGCATCGTCGGGATCTGGCCCGACAAGCCTCGTCCAAGGCTCGAACCAAGTCATCCATCTGCATAGACCGTGGCAGATGTCAGATTTTAAACGTTCTTTATTAATCGGATATCCGTTTACAAGCGCTGAGTCAGACCATACCTGTTAGTCTTACAATTATGCAGATAGTATAACTTTTAACGAAACCTAATATAAATATCGAAGAATCACTGCTTCTTAGGAACCAATACAAATTTATTTGCGCCCTATATTTTTCGTACCTGTTAACATAACGATTTTGTAGATTTTTGCACCAATGTTTCTCTAGTTTTTTTACGGAAATGAGCCAAAATCAACAAAACGTAAGTTTTGCGACAAATTGTGGATTATTTTGCAAGAAACTTACACACTTTTATGCAATATGCGACCCAACGGTTGCAGTAAGCTTATTCTGACGACTGGCACAAATAAATGAGCGACATCTCTGCATTAAGCTACGCTGCCAAGGACCATGAAGCACAGCTGCAGTTATGAAAGAAAGCCAGATGTTCCTCTACATATTTTAACTGGGCGAAGTAGATGTGCTCCATTAAAATTTTTAATTACATTAATGTGTGTTACATACGTGTAACGCTCTGAAGAAGACAGCATTTTACAATATGTTTTATTATTATTATTGTTTTTTATTTTTATTTTTATTTTAGGAAAGGACTCTGCTTCGTGCTTTGGAAAATCTTGTCTGCGTAACGAAATTGAGTCATATTTCAAATCAGGAAAACCGTATTAGTTCAGCAAGATAAAGTTTTGCTGCTGGTTGAAATTATGCTGTAGTTTATAAAGAGAACGTGTTCGGCAATGCACGGTTCAGATAGGGCCTCGGTTGACGTAGTAGCTAGAGCACTCGTCTACCACCAATGAGACCCGGGTTCCATTCCCGGCAGTGCCGGTCCCAGATTGTCACATGTGGGAATCGTGCCGGTAGACGGGTTTTCTCGGGGATCTCCCACTTTCCCCGCCTATAAATACCGGCCCTGCTCCATACTCACATCATGTCACACCGCACTAGCGCTGAAGACCTAGATCTTAAGTGCTATCTAAACACTCTTCACTTCACTTCATAGCTTAGAACTCAGTTCTGTCCACAAGCGACATCATAAATATGACCTTAACCGACACCAGTGCGACTGCCGATGGAAATTTTCCCTGGCCAAGTTGTACGTCGTCCAACGTGGTGTGTGTAGAATGAAACCTACTCTGGCTGTGTTCAGTTTCAGTGCAACGTGCCCTTGATCACTTGCCCTTGCGCACTAAGTCCTCGTCCCCTTCATGAATTGCTCTGCACTTCGTGAATACGTATCTAAGTTATAGAACGTGCCATTAGTGTGTGTATATGCCCATACTGTTAATTAGAACAGCTGTATGTGTGACGTCAAGTCATGGGATACACTTTCCAATTGCTTCAAGACTGGTAAGAGTCCTTAGGCGGCAAAATAGAACATAGCCGTCATACCGTACATGCAGTGGTGCGACCAGAGATTAGATAAACATACAAATGAAGCTTGCAGTATGCTTTATGACGTGTGGTGTGAAGCCTTGAGACGGAAGGAGAAGGACACCATCCGCCATATTGAGACGTGATAAAAGTTGTTGGTTTATAGCAACGTATATAATTTTTCTGTGGGTTGTCCAGCCATAACCTCATTTCTCAATACACCTACTGTAACAGCTGACTGCGCTCCGCCATATTGTTACGTGAATAAACAATGTCGGCTTGCCATCAACACAATAAACAATCAGTAGCAGAAGCGACAAGACGCGATTTTTATGGTATTCGTTTCCTCTCTGGATTGTCCTTGGTTTCGGAGTTCGTAGATATGTATTTGGTTACATTACGGTCACGGCCGTAGAGGAACAGGTCTGGACACTCGCCTGGAAACTTGACCCCCTTGTTGTTTGGCTGCAGTTCACAAAGTTACCGAGAATGCTATACATTTTAGGCGCTGTAATCCGGGCAGTGTAGCTCAAACTCCGCCCACTTCCCTCCCACTAAGATAACAATTTATCAAAACGTATTTATTTATTTTTATCAATTTTTGAAATACTTCCTTCGCTCAGAATCTTAAAGCATGGCTCCTGAGATCTTTATTTACTTTATAATGTTAACAATGGAAACAAAAGTGGGCGGAGTTTGAGCCCGACCGCCCTAACTGCCGCGCCAAAGACGCACAACATTCTCGGTAACTTTGCGAATTGCAGTCAAACAACAAGGGGGTCAAGCAAAATACATTGTTAGATAGGCGAGTGTCCAGGCCTGTTCTTCTACGACCGTGATTATACCGCATATTATATTTACTTTGCGCTACAGTAGACCTACAGGCAATGTGATTTAGCTGGTAATGTATAATTAGGGCACAATCAGTCGGAAAATTATGAATACATATAAATTTGCCCTACTCATTCCGGCCTAACTAAACATTAACAGCTAAATCGCATTGCCTGTATCTGTAGCGCAAAGCAAATACAATTTGCGGTATAGTAACATATTTAACGTTTTTCTTCTCACATTTTCACAAAGTCGAAAAATAGTAAAATTCAATATGGCGAATCAAACCGAGCCTTAAGTATGACTTATTTTATATCTGTGACGAAATTGACACGTAGTAACGTCATATTTACCATTTCTAAATATGTAAATGAGAAACAAACAAATAACAGTATTTCTTTAAATACAAGAGCTTGTTTAAACAAATGTCTCAAATTCTGTATGACTTTGTTTACCTTCTTGTATGCCCGCCCCGAAAGCTGGTACAATAACAACGGTTAAAAATATCCATTATCTTGATTCTGATAGAGTAAGTTACTATTTGATGTTGTGCCTTGAATCGTCATGTTTACCTTTTTTTTTTAATACTTAGTCAGTATACAAACAAACCTTATCTCGAGTACATAAACAAATGTCTCTAATACACGTGGTATCGTTTATATTCTTGCACGCCCCGAGAGGTACGACAACAACAATGAAAAATATTTCCTTGTCGCTTCCGTTACTACTTAATTATACCGTGGTGTATGCCAGGCCTTCTCTATGTGCCGGTGTAGCAGGCCAGATGCGGCCCGTACAAAGATTTCTACTGGCCCCAACACTAAAATGCCAGAAATCAAGGATAGCTTTCTTTTTTATTAATTCAAAAGGAAATTTCTTAAATTTTATTTCAGCCGGAGCTATCTGTATGTATGACCGTGGTTTAATTTTGTATGTTAAATTATAGTCTATACATTCTAAAGTTGCAGCTAACTATTTCAAGTGAATGACAATAAAATGCTTCATTGTATAAATGTCATTTGAAATCACAATGTAAGGAATCAAATATAATCCAATTGCTTTGATTTATTTCGTTAGCAATTTTTATTCCTGCTGTAACCTTAGAGTGGACAGAGTATAAAATGAATGACGTTCAATTAAATAATTTAATATTAGATGTATAATTAATTATTTTAATAAGGCCCCGAGTATCTTCGGTAGTTATAAAATCAACGCAAGTTGCCGGAAGGTTAACTTAATTAAAGAAGGCCTGGTGTACGCTAACGCTCAACCTGTGTTTTCCTCTCATCCGTGAGTGCAAGGGGCGAGAAGTGGCAACACTGCGCCTTGCTGGGGTCAGCTCGGGACCTCGACCGCACGCCGCTGATGGATCGCTTCCTGCGCGATACGATATATATATCGATCACGGTACAAAGAGTCGAGCTGCTGGGGCAACAAGTCTCGACCGCTCCAGGGCTCGCGTTGACTTACGACTTCCCCGCGACCTACTCGTCTTCCGGCCACTACGCCCGCCAGACATATACAGGATGTTGCCAAATTGCAAGTCAATATTTCGAGGAAACAATATCCACACATGGAGGAACAAAATAATTTTATTTGAACATAGGCTCGAAAATGCACCTTTACTGACAAACTGTACTATTTTGGACAAACGCTATTGCGATATATGTCGTCCCAGAACTCTTAGAATGAGACTAATAAAATCACCAAAGAAAAAAGAAAAAAAAAGAGAAAACAAGTCTAGTCAGCTGTAGTCAACACATCCATAAACCAAAACAACAGAACTTGAAACATTTCGTAAGGGATTAGTCAACAACAAATAAAGGGAAAAAATAAACACCCACTTATAAAAGTCGAAATACAAAATAATCTGTAAAACTCAAGACATAACAATTAAAGACACAAGACAGGATAACAACGATGACGTCGTCGTTGTTTTTCTTGGTCTCTTCTGAGATTTCTGGCACGACATGAGTTATATCGCAATGGCGTGTGTCCACAATAGTACAGTGTGTCATTCTGTCCCATTGCACGAAACATTTAAAGATATTTCCCACCTTTACTGAACTACATGTCTCATAACTAGAGGCCCGGATATTTCGCGGGTTCAACGCCCAGCAGGCTAGACTCCACAGTCCTGTGTGCACTGTCCTCAGCTATATTTGTTCATTGACTGCTGCTCCAGTTAGTGAGCATTTGAACATTTGACGATGTAGCGCAGGAGTCCGTGAGCGTTTTTACGCATGTCCGCCATTGATTCGGAGTCCGCAAGGTCACGTTTAATAAACAATGACCCAATCGAAATAGTTTCCAATATGTACATGACTTAGAAATCCAACCTCTCCTCAGTTGAATCCGTGAAATTTCCGGGACTCTACTCATAACTCCCGCGAACAGTGGAATGTTTCATCGGACAATGTGTACTGTCCAGTTAAATACGACTCGCCTGGTATGCAGATGCCAATGATATCTGCAAAGACATGCCACACTATCACGATCCAGGCAGCACGCTATGCGTTATAACATCATGCGTGAACTGTAGTGCAGATTTGGTCCATTTTAAGACTTATGATTAGAGCCACGACTTTATGGCGAAAATATTTTTGCAACATTTGGTTTCGATGCGTCATGTGCACACCTGCAGCTCTGCTACATCGTCTGTGGTTGGATGATTTTACTCTCACTGGCCTTGGCAAATTATAGACGTACAGACTCATAATAATCTTATTCTGATTGGTGCAGTCAAATGAGAAACGTGTCTGAACAAAGACACGCTGCCAATAACCATGAAGCAAAACTGCCGATGTGCACGTGAGTCACTGAAACAAAGTGGGGCAAAAATCTTTTCGCGGCAAAATCGTGGCCCTACTTATGGGCACTAAATATATTTTGTTTGCTCTAGACGTAGTCTAAAGATTGGTCCACCAAAATATTGAGATGAAATTGGACAACATTCTGTATATGTGCTAATGGATAAAGTAAAGATCTAATTACTTTTCTCATTCGGTTCATTTACACCTAGTTTCCAGCAACATTTTAATATAAATAAATCACACTAAGTACCTGTCAAGGTGTACAGGTTGTACTGTACTCAAAAGTTAACATCAAAAGCCGCAACTTTTTAACTATCGTTGTTCTATACAAGGTAGTATTCAAAAGTGCTCCCTTCATCGTGAGCCACCTATATAACAGGCTCCACGTTATTCTGGACAGCCCAAACGAACCATTACTGATGATAGCCATGTTTAGGTTCTCAGGTATTATAACCGCTGAAATAAAATAGATGCATACAAAACCAATGTATTCACAATATTATTTCAGATTAAATGTGCTCAGTGTTCAGCGTAGGTTTCCTTAAGCAATATTGCAATTAGGGGGGGATTAAATGTTATGTGAAATACGATTTGTTAAAACGGGATGGTGGTTTACTTCTTTCAACTATATTACTAACGTAAATGTTAAATCAGCCCAAACCGGTATTTTTGACCGTTATTTTCAAAATTAGAATTTCCAGTACGGAACATTTAAGACCGTTCAAGAGTGAAAAATTCATAATTTTATGTTTGTACAAAATAGTGTGACATTTGGGTGGGTTAGTTGCCACGTGGTGTTAAGTCACAACAAATCTAAAATGGACTTACAACACTACAGAATTGCCTGCAGTGCTACTTACGAATTGCAAATACTTCAGGAGAGAGAGTTTAAAGTTTGTATATGTGTTTAACTTCAGGGATTACGTTATTTAATACATAATGCAAAGGAAAAATGTAGTGGACTAGGACGCACACTATTTGGTAAATATCTACACCTCACATTTGTAGACGCCACTAGTGACTATTTAATACCCTATAACAAAATTAATTTAGCTCGATTAGCAATCCCATAGTGGAATGTGAAAGTCAAAATTTGCACTTTACAGGGACATACACTCAATTAAAACAAACAGTCTTACTGAAATGAGATAATTAACTGAAACTGCAATTACAAGTCACGGGCTGTTTACTTAGTTATCTTCTCCTTCTTCTTAACGTTCTGAGCCTTTCAGCCTGTCGCGAACTTCTTCTTAGCTTAGTTTTATTGGTCTGCCTACATAACGGAAGACTTTGGTTGATACTTGGAAATTGAACTAAGCAGTATTCCATTATTTCCATGTAGAATTTCCAGTGTTGTCGATATTCCACGCAGAATCTCCAGTGTTGGGGATATTCCACGTAGAATCTCCAATGTTAACAATATTCCACGTATAATATCCAGTGTTGTCGATATTCGACATAGAATCTCCATGGTTGTCGATATTCCATGTAGAATCTCCGGTGTTGTCGATATTCCATGTAGAATCTCCAGTGTTGTCGATATGCCATGTAGAATCTCCAGTGTTGTCGATATTCCATGTAGAATCTCCAGTGTTGTCGATATTCCACGTATAATCCCCAATGTTGACGATATTCCACGTAAAATCTCCAGTGTTGACAATATTCCACATATAATCTCCAGTGTTGACGATATTCCATGTAGAATCTCCAGTGTTGACGATATTCCACATAGAATCTTCAGAGTTGTCGATATTCCACGTAGAATCTCCAGTGTTGACAATATTCCACATAGAATCTCCAGTGTTGACAATATTCCATGTAGAATCTCCAATGTTGACGACATTCCACGTAGAATCTCCACTGTTGACAATATTCCACGTAGAATCTCCTTTGTTGACGATATTCCATGCAGAATCTCCAGTGTTGACGATATTCCACATAGAATCTTCTGAGTTGACGATATTCCATGTAGAATCTCTAGTGTTGACGATATTCCACATAGAATCTCCATGGTTGTCGATATTCCATGTAGCATCTCCAGTGTTGTCGATATTCCACATAGAATCTTCAGAGTTGTCGATATTCCACGTAGAATCTCCAGTATTGTCGACATTCCACAATGTAACTGTTTGCACTCTGAAACCGAATCAGTGGTTACAATGAGCGAATTTTAATCACTGGAACTCCAGTTAGCAATCTGTTTCTAACTGATGAAACTGTAGAAATCACTGAAAATCAGTCAACAGACTGGTGATATTCACAGAGAATAAGTGGAAGCCACTTTTAAATCACTAGCATTTAGCCAATGAAATTATGAAATTATTCATGAACGGTTTACTAACTTCAGTTGCTAATTTTTAACCGTAGCGACTTGAATCTCACCGAAGTGGTTCATCTCTCTTACTTATTCAAATATAGGACGTAGGTCTTAGATGTTAATAAGGGCGCGGTCTATCGCAATTTTCATCACCATTTTTTTTTTTTTTTTTTACTTTTTATTTGTACCAGGTATTTTTTTTTCTTGATTTAAACACAAAACGTGACTAAATTTGGCTCTTATGAAATTTTTTATCTCTCATAGTTTTCGCGTAATGGCTTGTTAAAGTCATATTTTGCATGTTTCCGTTTTAACGACTGCACTAAAACCAACTGATATACCAAACTCAAAAAAATCACAATAGGTAAAGACATTGCAGGCTACAATGACATGATCATAAAATTAAAGTATAAAAATTGTTTGTATTTAAAAAAATATATTAAACTTTTTAAATTTTTATTTTCAGTTTCAGCATTTTTTTAAAATTCAAATAATTTTTATTCTTTAATTTTATGAGCATGTTATTGTAACCTGTAATGTCTTTATCCACTGTGATTTTTTTTAGATTGGTATGTCAGTTGGTTTTAGTGTAGTCGTTAAAACGAAAATATGCAAAATATGACTTTAACAAGCCATTACGCGAAAACCATGAGAGATAAAAAATTTTCATAAGAGCCAAATTTAGTTACATTTTGTGTCTAAAACAAGAAAAAAATATCTGGTACAAATATAAACTAAAATAATGATGATGAAAACTGCGGTAGACCACGCCCTTTCTTCAATCCAACTCTGCCTCTCCTTATCACTCCAGTCACTGATAGAAGGAACTTTACTACGTTATAAAACCATAAAATACGTATTTATTTAAACACAGAACTGTGTAATTATATTTTTTTATGATTTTTGAGCAAATATTCTACGACATCTAATTCCAATAGGTAATTATTTTATTTCAATAAGTCTGCTGTTTTTATTTCGGCACATGTCCCCATAACAAGCAAATTTCGACTTTCACACACTATTCTGGGAATCCCACACAAGCAAATTGTTTTACTATAGCAGTATATTGTAATAACGTGTAACGTCTACAAAATTAACACTTTTTAAAAACAAATATAGTTACTTAAATTTTAAACCTAAACAAACAGATCGCAGCATAGTTTTTCTTTATCATTTCGTGACACAAAGAGACATGTGCATTTCGCCACAAAAATATTTAGGAATACAGAAGTGTAATAGCCGGTAGGATAGCAAACTCAGTCACACCCGCCAGCAAAATGGCTTCCCTGGCCAGCAACATGTCGGAGACTACCTACCACCAATCAGTGTAAGGCGTCTGCCCTGCTAGCCGGCAGCCAGGCCAATAGGAAACCTGCAGTAACATGCAGGAGCCTAACATACACGGGGCTGATATCAACAACCTCGGACAACCAATAAGCGGCCAAGTTCGCCAATACCAAAAGAGCCGCCACGTAATTGCACGTCTGTATTACTATTCAGTCTGTGTTCTCCCGTTATTATCTGATAACAGTGTGAACTTCAAGTTACTGTGCTCTTGTCTGACTTGAGTCGTATGTCGGCAGTTTGTGTGGCGCGCCTCCTGCAGAACATTTTCTACCAATCATACGTGGTGGTTCATCGCGGGAAAAGTAGTTTGCTAGGCTCCAAAGTAATGTATTCATTTCTGACACTTAAGTCCATATTTGACAGGCCTGCAGTGCTAACTCTGGTGCAGTACGACTGGCTCTCTGCGATTCGTCTGTAAACAGCTGTACCGCGGCGCGTAACCGTCGTTTGCAGAACATAACCTCACTCGTGAATATAAACGCAAATTAAATATACGACAGTTAAAACATGAATTACTATCCGAACACCACAAGACACTACATTAACGGTCATAGAATATATTTCATTGCAATATATAGGCCTAACTCCTCGCTGCAAGTATAGAACCCTCACTTGTTAACACATAACCTCAAACTTTGTGGCAATTCATTGGGCGATTGCAGCTTCAATTCTAGCTAATTGATTGTATACATATCACAGCGTTTAAGGAAGCGCATAGGATGTATTTAGATTGAAATTGTTTATTTGTGGTTCAATAATGACATTTTAAACAAATCACAGCTTATAGTTTTGCACTTCGCATTTCACTTCCACGTGGCGTCCATTCCTACCAAGATTTTTTTGCCGTTAACAGAAAATGCAAAACGAAATCGGTTGGTCCAGTGCAACCAATGTGATGTGTATGGTACAACTCGAGATTAAAATATATATATTGAGTAAGTTACTCAACATTTGTGTTTAAAAAACTTTAAAATTTAGGAACAAATATGTCTATAATAATCATTACTTTAAAATATGCTTATATGTCAATACAGACAACAAGGGTTAAATTTGATCAACGTTGGTGAAGTCAAACTGCCGTATATTTTAAAGGACCTGATATTTCCTATGAAGCTTCGACTTGCTGAACTACAGTATATTATGAATGCCTCACCTCCCTCAGGCTGACCTCGTGACTTATTGTAAATGCTTGAAGGTGTTGTGTGTTGTGTCGATGGCCAGGTGGTGTGAAAGTGTTCCGAGGTCGTGCTATTGTTGTATTGTACAGCAGTGACGGGCGAGACGCGGAGCTGAGACCAACATAGCAGTTCTTGTTTGTTCTCGCCTCACAACGCAGTTTCTCCCGCATGAAGAGCGCTTCCTCTCTACGCAACCACCGCAGTATTGCCAACCACACTAAACATTTACAAACCTCCAAAGAGTATGAAAGTGATAGAAGACACTATCATGCTATTGACTGGTTTGAACTGCACGCGCTCGCTTATAAACTACAGTACCGGTCTAAAATTTACGACCATCTATGTTCAATCATGAAACTGAACACGAAAGCTTTGCCACAACATCTACTGTAATTTATTCGTAACTTCTTACACAGATGAAAAAAGAATTATCATGGTTGCAATAGGAACATTATGTTTAGTGAAACAGAAATGTATTGTGAAAGATGTTACTGAAAAAGTGACCACATTTTGCGATATAAAAACATTTGTGTATGTTGTATCGGTGAAGTTATAACCACGTAGATTTTTTTTGTGTCGTAAAATAAATATGCTTGTCTTTTTGGTAGTTAACATGAGAAAAATTTGGAAAATGTGCTGGCAGTAAACATACAATTATTAGAGACACTGGTAAATCGCGAGAAAAGTAGATTGTTTGGTAGGCTCCAACATACTATGTATAACACTGTAGGTCCTACGCCTGTATTGGCTATCGTTTAAATGAAGTACTGTGTCCCTCTTCAACAGACCCAATTAGAACTGTACAGTTTAAACACAGAACGTACGTGGTTTGCCAGAAAACTGTTCGCACGTGTCACGATTGAGATACTACAGTTTATTGCAGACTGTGTTAAATTTTTTCGCGATTTTCCAGTGTCTCTAACAATTATATATCCATATAAAAATGTAAAAAAAGTTTACTTTATACATTTTTACAATTTTTTTAAATTTACTGTCAAGTGAGCTACCGGAGTCTGCTTTCTCCCTGTGTGTAGTTCATCTTCTGGTGAAACTAGTAGTGTGTTGCACACTAGGCGTGATTGCGGCTTCAGTACAGTACATTAATTAGATTTTTTTTCTTTTTGTATTTTACAGACAGATAAAAGATAATATTTTGTGTCGTCATTTTTTTTTTTTTAAGAATTTATTTGTAGTTAATAAATGCCAGGCATATCTTAATACACCAACAAAAAAGAAACGTTGTTTAACTCCAGCAATATAAGACGTGCAGGAGCCAAACATACACGGGGCTGGTATCAACAACCTCTGGCAGCCAATAAGCGGCGAAGTTCGCCCGTATCAAACGAGCCGCCACATCATTTCATGTCTGTATTATTATTTAGTCTGTGGTTTTGCTTCGGTGGCTTGTGTGAAGACCTGCAGTTCTGCTTCGTGGTCAATGATTGGTTGTTTTAAACTCCTAGCGTCTTGGAATTCTGCTCGCAAATCACAGACGTGAAGAGTCGCATCTAAACTTGTTCTGATTGGCACAGTCAAATAAGTGACGCCTCTTTCCGAAAATCATGCTGACAATAAACAAGAAAGAGAGCTGCAGGTGTGCACACGAGGCATAGCGCAGTTGTACTTGTGACAAGATAGCGCGGCAGTCTGTGAGTGTTTACATGAAGGTTTTAATTGATTTCCCGGGAGTCCACAAGGATCGCTCCACGATCAGCTATTATTTCATGTAGGAAGTCTAGTAAACATAGAATCGTGTATGAACAGCTCAGGATTTTAACCTGGACCAATAATACGCAGACCAGAACAGTAGTAATAACGTGGAGCGCAAGAAGGGAGTATGTAAAGTGCTAAGTTGCCACATTGTGGAAATAAAACTTTATCGTACAATATTTTGCCTTAGAGTCACATAGGAAATAGGATAATAGTAAATCACTGCACGCCATCTGAGTGGCTTGCACGGAGAGGCGATAATACATTACATACGTCGGTCAACAGCACCCTTACCTCTCCTGCCTCACACACAAACGTAGCCTATTTAGGGAGGCCCCTTAAATATTTATTCATCAACATGTGAAATATATTCTTAAGATCTAAAGACTTAATCTTACATTTAAGAGTGCGTGGTAGATACGTAAACGCTGAAAACATCAATTGAATTCTACACTTTTTTTTTTTTTGGAGAGAACATGAATAAAATACAAAACGGCAATCGTAGATAACGGTATTTGCCCACTTTATGAGTCAAAATTTATAGAGAATTATTTATTTGTTACGCGTGATCTCTTGCGCCGCAGTTAAATGCACGAGGTTTCGGTGTCAGAGATTGTGCCTCAGAAGTTCGTAACACTGGAAACTATTTTGTTTAAAACGTTGGCTAAAACTATTGTCTAGGATTGCTGTTTTCTGACTTTCGCAAATTGTCTTCAAGAAACCTATAGTTATAGATTGGTGCTTTTAACGTTCAATTATGTACCACGCCCTCGTAAACAGTGGCGGCTCGTGGGTTGTTGCCAGGTGGGGCTGCAGATAGTCGGAACTGTAGACTCTTGATGAACGCGCCGTAGACCAACGAGCATGAAATATTTGCCGGCTACTATATGTGTTGTGACTACTCAGTAGTAAGGGGCACCTGCACATCAGCGTGTCAGTGGCTGTAGAGTCAACCAGCGCACAACCCTGTACAGCTCTTGGTAACTGCAGCCCTACCTGACAACAACCCACGAACCGCCACTGCTCGTAAATAGAGTCTTATCACTGTAGCAGAGGTATTTCAACTGGAGTAGCAATGAATTAAATATTTAAACTGTTGTGAAGTTTGATACCTTGTGAAACACCTAGGTTGGCAACACTGGCGGGTTAGAACAGTCGCATTCTTTTGTCCGAGCCTAGTCACGACGTCCGCCTACCGGTGACGTCACTTCCGCTTTCAAGCCACATCTCATTTCGAACACGGATCGCCATAACGAATGTAATTTCCTGCATGCCCGCGTTATATTTAGAAAGCTTGCATCAAGGTCTATGCGTGACATAACCGGATATATGTTCGTTAGTATATGAAGTTTCGCCATGCTTCTACCTCTTATGCTGAATAAGAAGATCCCACGTTGATACTCATAGTGTGACAGTGATCTACATAAACCACCGTAAAATTAGGTTAAAGTAGTTGTTGGTCTACACCACGGTCGCAGAAGAACAGGTCTGGACACTCGCCTATCTACTAATGTATTTTGCTTGACCCCCTTGTTTGGCTGTAGTTCGTCAAGTTACCGAGAATGTCGTACTTTTTGGCGCTGTTTTCCGGGCGGTCGGACTCAAACTCCATCCTCTTTTTCCATTGTTAAATATATAAAGTAAATAAAGATTGCTGGTGCCTTTTCTTAAATTTGTGAGCGAAGAAAGTATTTCATAAATTGATAAAAAATACGTTTTGATAAATTGTTTATCTTAGCGGAAAGGAAGTGGGCGGAGTTTAGTCCGACCGCCCTAACATGAGCGCCAATAAAACACAATATTCTCGGTAACTTGGTGAACTACAGCCAAACAACAAGGGGATCAAGTTTCCAGGCGAGTGTCCAGACCTGTTCTTCTACGACCGTGGTCTACACGTAAAATTGCCAACATATTTAACCTTCATAAACAAAGGCCTAACGAACAAATGTTTACGTTTGCTCTCAGGAACGACTCTACGACGTACGTAAATAGGCGTCTTAACGATTTCCGTAACGTTTTGTGAACAATCTAGAATTCAAACTACGTACATGCGTGTCTCTTAGCAATTGGCCCGTCACTTATATGTAGAGGCACGATTATTTCACGTATTCATCTGGTAGCAGCTTAGACTTCTCAGTCCTATACACGCACTGGCCACAGTCGAGTATTCATTGGCTTCTAACCGTACACACAGGTACTACTTGAGTTCACAACTATTTATTCCCTTATTTCTTACTGGTCTGCAGTCGACAAATGTGTATCAAAACTACTGTTGTCCTATCACAGTAATGACAGTGAAGTATGCGTCATTAACGTTCAACCTGTCCTAGAATCAATACGCGAAATAATCGTGCCTCTACCTATATGTAGAGAAAGGAGAAATTCGCGTGTTGAATGACCTGCATGTTAGAATGCATTGCCCTATACATACTAAAGCCTCGACCATTTGTCCATTAGCTGATACTCAGTGGAACAACAGACAATGAACGAATAAACGGGGCTTGAGTATGTATAGGATATTTGAATCTAGCATGCAGGTCAATGAACTAGCGAATTTCTCCTTTCCCCACCTATATGACACATGCTGTAGAGAGCTGAGACAATAATAAAGAAGCAACTAAATGCATCACTACGCCAGCAAGCAGCCAATGAGAAACTGCTATCTACTTGAGCTCACAGATGTTCTTGGAGTTAAGCCTTCAAGTCAATGAACACGCAAATGTCCGTAAAATAAGTTTTTACATTTCAGGCCGACATTAAGAGAAGTGAAGAGATTCTGGCCATCACTCAATATCTAGGTCTTTAGCGCTGGTGAGGAGTGACATGATGTGAGTATGAAGCAGCGTCGGAATAAAGGGGAGGTGGAAACGGGAGATCCCCGAGAAAACCCACACACGAAAATTCGGGAACCGACCCGAACCGGGAATGGAACCCGAATCGCATTGATGGGAGGCGAGTCCTCAAACTACACGGAAAAAAATATTTTGTGGCATCTACAAAATGTTTTGTACGCATTTACCCCGCAAAATGTATTTGTGGTCCCTACAAAATAATTTTGCAGGGAAGACTTCCTACAAAATTTTTCTTTCAGTGTACAGAACTACGGCCTCTTTTAGACAGACGTGAATTTATAATCTACGGTGTTTAAAACGTTAGTCATTTCAAGTCTTGAGTATAGCTATGGTTATTTTTAGCTCGTTCATCTGCTGTACATTAGCTACTGCCCCAGTGAGTGGCCAGTTGCATGTGACAAGGTAGCGTGGGAGACTGTTAGTGTTTACATGAAGGTTTTCAATTGGTTCCGAGAGTCCTCAAGGACGACTTATATAAACAGTGACCCAACAGAGAAAGTGACTCACATTCACTGAAGAAGATGACGCCATGTTGTCACGCGTTAGGAATGAGAAAGGTGCGAGGAATACAAAGTTGCGACGCCGAAATGTGCTGTGACGAGTTAAACACGTCTTAAAATGTTCCACTACTTCGCCCAACCACCCCAGTAACGTTTTAACCTCAAATCGTTCAGAAAACACATTGCCGTGTAGTGTAACTATAGCGACGAGTTTGTGTTACACTCCATTTCATATAAGTTTGGATGAATCTGACAGCAACTTATGGACAATAATATGTAATATTTTGTTATTTGTGTCACTACGGAATACAAACTTTGGAGTACAAATGCTGAAATGGACATCTCAGGTTCATTTTAGATCTAAAAATGTTTTGCATTGTACAACAAATCACAAAATAAAGAAAATTACTGCGCACACGTCGCTGTCTAATTTATCCAAACTTAGCCTATAGGAAACAGTATGAAAACATTTTTGCGCGATTTGGTTTTAATGACTTATATGCACATGTGCAGTTCTGCTTCAGGGCCTGTGATTGGATACTTTAACCCTCACGTGTCATTGGTGTTCTACCGGCAAATCACAAACGTGTGGTGCTGCAATAACCTTTATTCTGATTGGTGCAGACAAGTGACTGACGTGTCTGAACAAAAACACACTGCCAATAACCATGGCACAATGGCGGATCTAGCGGTGGTTTTAAGTACTGAGAGTTGTGAAATGTTTCCACTAGTTATTAGTTACAGGGAAGTTTTCCTATTTAAAATAATAAAGCGTGAGGTGTAACGACTCACAGAAAACTGTAAGCTCAGTTTACCTAGAACAGCCTATAACTAGGGCCGTGGACATTTCGCGAAAATAACTGTGCCCCAGATTGTCTCCGTGAGTTACGTGCACATCAGCAGGTCTGCCTGGTGGTCATTGGCAGCGTATCTTTGTGAAGTGACGTATCTCATTTGACTGTGCCAATCAACAACAAGCTTACTGCAGAACCCCACGACTGTTTATTGCGGGTATAAGCCCAAAACAAGCGTTAGTTAAAACATCCTCTCACAGTCTATACACAGGGACGCCTATCTTTCGCAAAAATAATTTTGCCCCACTTAGTTCCCGTGCATCACGTGCACATCTGTAGTTCTGCTTCGTGGTCAGTGATTGGATATTTTAACTGTCACGAGCCTAGGTATTCTACCGGCAAATCACAGACGTGTGGTGTTGCAGGAACGTTATTGTAATGGACGACTTGAAAAGAGGCGGAGCTTCAGTCAGGTGTGGGAAACAATTCCTATCTCCATGGATACCGCAGCCGAACATAACCTTCATTTACCTGTTTGGCGCCAAATGTCCCGGATGAGATGTACGTCGATAAAATTGATTATTTGTTTGGGAATTGCCGTTTTTACAGGTGAACATTAATCTTATGTATTTGCGTATCTTAACTATGAAGTAGAAACTAATATTTTTTACCCTTGCGTGGCAAATCTATGAATGCGCAACATTTTTGCTTTCTGCAATTACCAACTAACAAATCAGCATGTTAGTAAATAAGCTTTGTTTCCCACAGTACTTTTCCCCTGCGGTGACGTCAGGGGGCGTGTACTTGAAGTCGTCCATTGGCTCAGTCAAATGAGACATTGCCCTTCACAAAGACACGCTGCCAATAACCATGAAGCAGAATTGCAGATGTGCACGTAAGGCACTGAAACAAACCGGGGCAAAATTCTCTTCGCTAAAAGTCCATGGTCCTACATACAATAGCACACTCTACTGTGTATATTCCCGACGCCGCGCCGGCCTTCTCTTCCCGGAGCAAGAACGCCCTCCTACACTGACTTGCTTCGATTGCTGTGGTCGAGCAGGAACCTGTTTCCACGTTTTAACCACGCAGGAGGAACAAATTATAAGGGGGAGGGGGTGAATTAGCCCACACCAAACACATGCCTAGCTGTGTGGTCAGCGTCTCTGATCATAGGGGCGAGAACCGCGTAAATTAATTAAGGGGAGGGAAGAAACAAGCGGCAATTACGAAGGGAGGGGTAGCAAACATCAGCTTCCAGTGTAGGTAGTATTGCAAGCAAGCACTGCGGGCTCAGACAGCTATACAGGATGTTCTGAAACTAAAGCAACCCACGCGAATACTCTGCTGAATTACAGACGACAATATTAGTGGGAAAATGTTGTGCTATGACATTATACGCGTATTATGTGGCAACACATCAAATGTAAAGTCCCTTCTTGAAAAAAAAAAATATGAAGGAAACTATATTTTAAAAAAAATCAACTGCTCGGGATTTAAAAGACATGTGTGTACTACAAAAGCGGTACTTACTCCGAGCTATGTTGCCACATTATGCGCGTAAAATGTCATCTTATAACATTTCATCACTAACATGTTCGTCCGTAATTCAGCTCAGGATTCACTTGGCGGGGGGACCGCGGTGGCTGTGGGGTCAGACCTCTCGCCTTCCACCAAGACGATCCGGGTTCGATTCCCGGCGTGGTCGGTCCCCGGATTTTCGGGAATCGTGCCGGACGATGTCGTTGGTCGGCGGGTTTTCTCGGGGATCTCCCGTTTCCCCCGCCCTTTCATTCCGGCGCTTCTCCATACTCACCTCATGTCACCCTTCACCAGCGCTGAAGACCTCGATGTTGAGTGCTGACCAAAATATCTTCACTTGGCAGGCTTATTACACGACTTTTATGATCACTATGCATATACGGAAGAGAAATGACAAGATTGTTAATTCTGATTCAAGTGTTCCTGATCGGTTGTTAAACATGCGAGATTTTAGACAAGGAACTCGTATCTGATTGGCCACTACGCACTGTTGAGTATTCCTTATTGGTAGAGCGACTGATATCTCGCGATAAATTCTCCAAAACACTATACCGCCTCATACGACTGACCCGGCTACGACTATACAGGATGTTTGGTAATTATATGTACAAACTTAAGGGGTGTGTCAAGGACGATGAAACAAGCAAATAATGTTAATAAACATAGTTCCGGAAATCGATGATTTTCCTAATATGACATTACATGTTACAACAGGAACGCTATACCAGTGTTCCCGAGGATCAAAACGTCAAAAAGCTACTCATGTGGACGAAGACATTACAACAAGTGTTCGAAATGGTCGCCGTTCATGTGAAGGCAGGCTTCAGCACGTCTTCGTATCGATGCTCGTACACGCTCACAAATTATAGGTGTGTTCCGAATGCAGTGGCAACCATCCACAATGCGTTCCTGTAGTTCGTGGACACTATCAACAAGGGCTGGCATACTCCATAGCTTTTAAATATCCCTTCACAAAAAAAAATCCAATTGGTTCAAGTCTGGAGACCTGGGAGGCCATGGTATTGGTAAACCACGACCAATACATCTGTTGTTGACCATACGTGCGACGTGTTCCCGAATAGCCCCATGAAAATGTGCCGGAGAACTATCATGCATGCCTGGTGCAGACGACGGTAACAGTGTTGCAACATTGCCATGTTTGCATCGTAATGGGAGAACCGTCGTTTTCCGGACCTATGTTTACAGAATTATTTGCTTGTTTCATCGTCCTCGACACACCCCTTTCCTTTGTACCTATAATCACCAAACATCACTTATTTAGGAACACCTGACATTCGCGAAGAGCGTTTTGCACCAACTTGTTCCAAAGCCGTGTTATAAGAGCCACGATTTTATGGCAAAAAGATTTTTGCAACATTTGGTTTTCAATCCGTTATCTGCAGCTCTGCTACATCGTCTGTGATTGGATGATTTTACTCTCACTTGCCTTGGGGTTCTAATTGCGAATTAAAGACATGCAAGGGCGGATCCAGATATATGTTTTATTTTTTTTTGGGGGGGGGGAGGAATTCCTATAAAGTAGTTGTGGCTACAACCCGAGTCAAAGAAAGATTTTTAAGGTGCAAAATAGTGATATTTACGGCATTTCCTAAACAAATAATTGAATATACGACTTTAAAAATGTGTGATATTTTACAGATAAACTACACATAACAGGTCTAAAGGGAAGGCAGGCTCCATGCCCTCCTGGATCCGCACCTGCTGACACGTGGTGTCGCAGGAACCGTGTTTCGATTGTCGCTATCAAATGAAAGACGTCTCCATGCTTTCCATAACGCGAGACTAAAAGCTGCAATTCTATGCTGTAACAACTTTGCTGCCCTAAGTGTAGCCATGTTCGTTTGGGATGGAGGGCTTAGATGGTTAAATAAATAAATCGAAATAAATTTCTTGATGTACTACAATCTCTATAAAGCACTCTACATTAGGTATACAACACTTGCAATTAACCCTCTTCAAATACAAATGTACAGATATTATCTACACATCTAACTAAAAGTTTAACTTACTATACTAGTATTTGATTAATAATCATCTCTCTCTCTCTCGCTCTCCTCCTGATTGCATAAGTCTCTAGCTAGAGATGTTCCACAATGCACAGCCACAGTCCAACCTGTTCGTCCACCCTCACACTTACTCACGCCACTCGAAGAATGTCAACGTCGCCCACACCTCCATAGCCTCTCCTCGATATGCTGGTCCCGCCTCGTCACTCGCTGCCAAGTCCGTAGCGAATTCTTACCGGCTAAACGACACACTCACCCTCGGCGCTCGCAGTGGGCCGGTATTTATAGTCACCTGCGACGACGCCCAGAATATTCTCAGAACTCGCCGACAATGCTGGTTGGCATAAGCTGAACTTACCAGGTGCTGCGGTAACATTCAGTCACATCCGAACTGAATGCTTGTCATGGATGACTGACAGGTGCCCTCACATCCAGAAGGTATGTCAGGTCCCGTGGGAGCTGCGTCACTAGGGGGAAAGATGGGGGAGGAGGGGCGCAGTCCGCTGCCTTGTCGCCGGGACTAAAGGTAGTGAGCAGGGGAGGGGGAAATGTGGCATGGCTCATCAGACAACTAGAACTATATTTTGCTGTGCTTATATTCGATAAGTTTCTGATTTACTTAAATTAATTTCAGACAGTTAGGTATCTTGCCTAAAAAGGCAACAACTAGAATATCGTCAACATTATTATTAAAAAATATCACAATTTGTCTAAAATTCTGAAATAGTTTACATCGAAAAAACAATTTTAAAATCACAAAAATTTCTAAACAACACCTATTAGTAGAGACATGCAAAATTCGCGTTATTTTCTGACAGCTGACTAGACTCCAAGTTACTATAGGCTTGTTCGACGTCTCCCGCTGGACGATATTGTCGTGACTTGCCGCAGAGAATACTTACATGGTAGAGAGGCCAATCTCTGTAAAGACGTAACACACGTAAATGTCAATACATAAAAGTACGTGGCCAATTGAATAGCAGATTATGCTCTGTTGTGTGTAGGAAAGTGAAGTTTAGTCTGCTTCCTAATGATAACGCGAATTTTGCATGTCTCTACCTATTACAGATCTGTATTTACCGACTATGTTGTTATTTAAACCACAATCTTAAGTTGGGGAACAATTACGTTGTTATTAAGCCACGATTTTGTCGCGAACATATTTCAGTGACTTATCTGCAGTTATGCTTCATGGGCAGTGATTGGACGTTTTAACTCACGCTTGTCTTGAGTTTCCACTGGTAAATCACAGACGTGTGGTGCCACAGGAGCCTTATTCTAACTGGTGAAATCAAATAAGACTAAGAGACGTTCTTGAACAAAGACACTCCTCCAATAACCATGAAGCAAAAGCTGTCGGTGTGCTCGTAAAGCACTGAAACAAGATGGCGGAGAAATCTTTTTGCAACTATCTAAGCTACCCACTATTGGCCTGTAAGTAGTTGTCAAGTTTTACTGAAGATTAACGAAATAGAATATACTCAGGCATGTAACATTTTTTTAATATTGTGAACCTAAGCAGTAGAGACAGACAAATTACGGGGGTTCATTGACTTATAAGTATAGATGATGGTTAGAGGCCCGGATATTTCGCGGGTTTAACGCCCAGCAGGCTAGACTCCACAGTCCTGTGTGCACTGTCCTCAGCTATATATGTTCATTGGCTGCTGCTCCAGTGAGTGAGCATTTGAACATTTGACGATGTAGCGCAGGAGTCCGTGAGCGTTTTTACGCATGTCCGCCATTGGTTCGGAGTCCTCAAGGTCACGTTTATTAAACAATGACCCGATCGAAATAGTTTCCAAGATGTACATGACTTAGAAATCTAACCTCTCCTCAGTTGAATCCGCGAAATTTCCGGGGCTCTAATGATGGTATATCACGAAAATAGTTTGTGCCAACATATCCTTGAAGACACTGTAGTTTCTTGCAACATATATGATTCGGTGATACATGTCTGACACAACGTAGATGTCTGCAGACCAAAAATAGGCGTGAAATATTACGACATCGGGATTCTTATTGGCTCAGTCAAATAGGGTAACAGCTTCAAGTACAAGCTGAAGCCGGTAATGTTCTGGTAAGCCGAACGTACATTGAAATCCAGCAAACAGTCAAGTTTTCCCGCGATACATCATCATATCTACTTATAGGTTAGACTCCAATGTTTCAAGCCCTCAGTACTTATTCACCAGAGAACTAATACCACTGTACTCCAGCTTTCTTTACTTGCACGTTTGTTAATGGTTCAGACGGCTCTCAAGGACGGGTCTTACGAACTGCGGGGCAAGAGAGTACGTGGGAGAAATTCGCGACAAACTCGTGGCCCAAGTAATTACGCTGGCAACACTGCACAAACTACCGAGATCGTGGTCGGACAACTGCACAGACTGAAATACAGCCACTGCCTGCTAAGGAAACATGGCGCGATGGTCGGCGCGACGCAAAGGAATATAATCTCCATTATTTATCAGGGCTGAGTACAAACTTGCTTCAACGGCATGGGTGGCAGAAAACACGGGGAAATTTAAAAAACGTATACATGAACATTTGGCTAGGTTTCTCAATGTGGTACAGAATAATTTTTGCTTTAGATAGCTACCTTTGATTAATTGAGAATAGATGTTAACAAATGTTGCATTCCTTGTGACACATCATCTACAGCCACACGCACAGCACTATTTATAGTTCTGGGCACCGCTTATCTGCGCGTTAGACGGTCACAAGTGACAGGACTATAAGGGCGAACTAGAAGCACGTTTCAAATGTCACGTCGCCACAACGAGCCAAGCGCTGAACCACAGAATAGTTAGGAATACTGAAGCGAAATAGGCGGTATGAAGGCGAACTCACTCACACGCGCCAGCAACATGGCTTCCCTGGCCAGCAACATGGCTTCCCTGGCCAGCAACATGGCGGAAACTTCTACCACCGGTAACGTTTCTATCTGAGTTACACGTACATCCGGTTCGTGCATTTTAAGGCCGTTCATGTAGAAAAACCATGACCGTCTTTAGTGGAAGGCCGGAGTCTTGAATGTGGTAACGCTGCATCGTAGGTCTACTGGCGGTCGCTCATTGGCTGCCCTAGTCAGTGTAGACGTGTACACGCCACTAAAACTGCATCTATACAAGTTGCAGAGACTAGGGTGGCCAAGAAGTGACAAGCAGCAGGCCCCCGATGCAGCGTTGCCACATTCAATACACCGACCTTCTACTAAAGACGGTCGTGCAAAAACGCATAATTTTATATTTGTACGACGTACTGTTGGTTTTACAGACGTTATTTTTGACTACATTTTCCACTTGCAAAAATATTTCGGCTCTTAGTCTTCGCATATTGGCAAGCCAAAGTCAAAATTAGCAAGTTACGGGAACATTCTAATAACAAAACAACTGACTTACGCGAATGAAATAATTTACACTGAAATTAGGTAGTATAGGTTATGTGCTAAAATATTTTAAATCACACAATGAAATTTCTTTGTATTTTTAAAAATATTGTAAAAATAACTATAATTTTCTTCATGTATGGTCATTTTTACAAAATACAAAGGGACTTGTTTTTTTTTTTCTGTTCGCTTTAGTTTTCTTTAACATACATCTGCATCGCAGTGGAGTATGTCGAAAAAAATACTACACCTAGCCATGCACTGTCCTTCCACATCTCTTAAAAATAATTAGTAGTGGTGAAGGTGTATCGCGAAAATGTTTTGTGCCAACATACCCTGGGAAACGCTGAAGTTAATTGCAACACATATGAATGGCTGATATAAGTCTGACACAACGTAGCTGTCTGCAGACCAATAATAAACATCAAATATTGGTTCAGTCAAATAGGGCAAGCGAACGCTTCTAGTAAACTGAACGTGCGATGAAACCCAGCAAACAGTCAACTCTCCTGTGATAAACCATCATGTTTAATAATTAGTTAACAATAGCTTCAGTTGAACGTAGAGGAACACGGTGCATCATGTATTATATTTTCAACACATTACAATTTAGGAATCCTGTTTTTCGCGAAAAGAATTTTGCCCCACTTTATTTCGGTGCACATCTGTAGATCTGCTTCGTGGTCAGTGACTGGATATTTTAACTGTCACGAGTCTAGGGATTCTACCGGCAAATCACAGACGTGTGGTGTTGCAGGAACGTTATTGTAACTGGCTCAGTCAAATGAGATACGGCTTTTCACATAGACAGGCTGCCAATAACCATGAAGCAGGATTGCAGATGTGTACGTAAGGTACTGAAACAAACTGGGGCAAAATTCTTTTCGTGAAAAATAGTAGTCGCTAATTATAATGGACAGTGTTTTGCGCTATATGTAAAGCAATCAGGCAGGAGAGGAGACAAGAGTATACAAAGCAGAGTACTCACGTGTAGAGACAAGCGAAGCTGTACACAGCAGCACCAGGGGTAACCACGACATCACGTGACCAGCGGCTCTGCTGCAACACACACCACACCCCTGTCAATGTCGACTCTCAAACCATACTATATGTACTATCAACAGTTTACAGTCTACTGCACTGACGATTACTAGGAACTATTAGCCACGATTTTATAGCGAAAATATTTTTACAACATTTGGTTTCAATGCGTTATCTGCAGCTCTGATAAATTGTCTGTGATTGGATGATTTTACTCTCACTTGCCTTGGCAAATTACAGACGTACAGGGCCGAAATAATTTTATTGTGATTGGTGCAGTCAAATGAGAGACCTGTCTGGACAAAGACACACTGCCCATAACCATGAAGCAAAGCTTCAGGTGTGTACGCTAGGCATTGAAACAATGTAGTACAAAAATCTTTTTGGGAAATTTAGAGGTCCCTAGAGAGTCACATAAGAAGCTACAACAAACACTTCAATATGCTAGAAGCTGATCACGGCAATTTTTTGTTTATTTTATTTATCATCACATTTCAGTACGAAACTGGAATGTGACTATCCAAACAACTGACAACTAAATTCATAGTAACTTACATGACCACATCTCAACCAAACACATGCTACATTTTATCAAAGTTTTTACGACACACAGTAAAACATTCTTAAATGTGTTACAATATACACACGTGCGCGCGCACACACGCAGTATATTAAGAGAAATCAGTATTATTTTTTAATCCCTCTCACCCCTTAAAGCACTATTTTTGGCAACACCGCACACACCTATTCCCTCATAACTTTCTTAAGCGATATCGTGAAAACTGACTGATAACCGACGAATATAAATTATAATATCAATCTTTCTCCTTGTTCCATAGCCGTATTTAGTAGAAGGCCGCAGCCTTATATCTGGCAACCCTGCACACAAGGGTCATTTTAACACTTCTTTTACCTCTCCTAAGGCAATGGCTGTACCTGATTTGTTACACTGCCCTACATATCGGCGAATCAGAGGAAGGCACTGTCATAGGAGAGCTAAAAGAAGTGTTAAAATGACCCTTCCTGGCATGGTTGCCAGATCTACGGCCACGGCCTTCTACTAAAGACGGCTACGCGTGTTGTTACTTGGACTCCAAGGTGGGAAAGGGCGTTAAAGAAAAAAAATAGCGGACATTGCCAAAATGGCTCAATCTTCTTAATGTGCTGGGTAAGGGGAACCCTTCGTTTTAGCGAAAATATTTCTGCAGCAACTTATTTCAGTGCCTTACGTGCACATCTGCAGTTCTGCTTCGTTGTTACTGGCAAAAACTCTTTGTAGAATGACGTGTCTCACTTGACTGCACCAACCAGAAGGCGGTTACTGCGATACCGCACGCCCGTGATTGGCCGTGGAACGTTAAGACACGTGAAAGTTTCGAACATCCAATGATTGACCACGAAGCAAAGCTGCAGGTGTATACATGAAGCACCGAAACAAGACGGTGGAAACACCTTTTCACGAAAACTACCGAGCCCTACCAATGACACTTTTTTTTTTCGATGAATCTGAAACATTCGTTGCTCTATGAAGTACATCCGAAAGCCATTTAAACATACTTAAAAAGGACTCACTGACTATGAAGCACACCTGCAGATGCAGATGTACACATACGGAACTGAAACGGTGCAGAAATGTTTTCAGAAAAAAATCGGAGTCTGTAGTAATGGGGAAAGGTACATCCTGGTATCATGTAGTTTGATAATTTGGCTCTGAACACGTTCAATAACTAGAGATGGTGAAATTTCGCGAATTCAGTGATCTGCATGTCAGAATCAAATATACTATGCATACTCAAGTCCCGACCATTTGTCCACTAGCTGCTACTCAGTGGAACAGCAGACATTGAACGAATAGACAGGGCTCGAGTATGCATAGGTAGAGACACTGGTAAATCGCGGAAAAAGTTGATTGTCTGCTAGGCTCCAACATACTATGTATAACACTGAATGTTTTGCACGTATATTGGCTATAGTTCATATGAAGCACCGTGTCCCTCTTCAACAGACCCAATTAGAACTGAACAGTTGTAACGCAAAATGTATGTGGTTTGCCAGAAAACTGTTCACACGTGTCACGATTGAGATACTACAGTTTATTGGAGACTTATGTTAAATATTTTCGCGATTTTCCAGTGTCTCTATGCATAGGATATTTGATTCTAACATGCAGGTCATTGAATTCGCGAAATTTCACCATCTCTAGGAATAATTAGAGTCACGGTTTTATGGGAAATATTTCTGCATCAGTTGGTTTCAATGTCTTACGTGCACATCTGCAGCTGTGCTTTATTGTCAGTGATTGGATGTTTAAACTGTCATTTGTCTTCGGTTTCTGTTGGCAAATCACAGATGTAGGCCTACGGTGTCATTCCGATTGTTGCAGTCAAATGAGAGACGCGTCTGAAGAAAGACACGCTGCCAATAACCATGAAGCACAGCTGGCGATGTGCACTTACGCCATCATGGCTCTAGCAATAACATATACAAGTAGCCCTAGTAGGCGTACTACTTTGTGTGCGGGCTGTAGGGTCGAGTCTCGCACTCTCAACACATGCCTCACCGCCTCTAAGACCAATGCGCTCAGCTGGATTCTGCGTCTCTTCCCCTCAACGTACAATCTTCAAAGGGTGTGAAGCACTGTTAACTGAAGGGAAAAGAATGCTTGTTGGTATTTACAGGAGTTTGAAATTCGATTTAGTATAACATAAAAAAAAGTAGAGACATTATAAAACAATTTGTATTTTTTTATTTTTATTTTTTATTTATTATTATTTTTTTTAGATAATGTATAGTAACGGACTCCAAATTTTGGCGAGAAGAATTTTGCCTCACTTTGTTTCAGTGACTTACGTGCACATCTGTAGTTCTGCTTCATAATCACTTATTGGACGTCTTAGCTCTGACGTGTCTTGGTGTTTAACTGACAAATCACAGATTTGTGATGTTGTAGTAACGTTATTGTGGTTGGCAAAGTCAAATGAGAGGCATAACTTCACATAGACACACTGCCAATAAACACGAAGCAAAACTGCAGATATCACGTAAGTCACTGAAATAAAGTGGGGAAAAATTATTTGCTCGAAAACCAGGCGTCCTTATTGCATTATCAGTGTGACTGTTCCATAAACGCAATTTCTCGCGCAGATAAGAAAGTTGCTTTTCACGACACCATAAATACTAAAAAAACGTATCACCTAAAAAAGTTACCAATAATATTTTCTATAGGATTGTTCTCTTTTCTTACGCTGATCTAAAAATTCGTGCGAATTAAAATATACTTTGAGTTAACTTATGGTTAGAGACCACGATTTTTCGCGAAAAAAATTCTAAAACGGTTTGTTTCAACGCCTTATATGCATATATGAAGCTTTGCTTCATGGTTATTGGCAGAATGTATTACTGCACAGACGTGGCTCATTTGACTGAGTAGACAGGAACAAGGTTACTGCGACACCACACGTCTGTGATTTGTGGGTAGAACTCTAGGCGCTGGGAGTTAAAAACAGCCAATCACTGATCATGAAGCATATGTGCACGTAATGCATTGAAACATACTGTTGCAGAATTATTTTCGACATACAATTGTGGGCTGTACTTACGGTCAATAATTGAATGGTTGTGTCTATGGGCGCACCCCGGGGGAGGCATTCAGGGCACGTGCCCCCTCCTCCCAACTAACCAAGTTTTAAATTTTATTTTAATTAATATGTATACCATGTGTGCATATATCGAGGTATTTGCAAGCATAGATTATTCACGTGTTTTTGAACATACTACTGGTGTAATGTAATGAATAACAACTTCGTCGAGATCCCTTGAATGTTCGTAATTTGCAAAGTTTGTTGTTTATTAGGTATCCTGCTCTCCCCAAGCTAAAATCCTGGGTGCGCCCATTGTGTGCCTGCTAATCATAGGCGTGTAGTGTCACAGTGACTTTGTTCTAATTCAAATAAGTGACGGCTCTACACACAGACGCACTGCCAATAACCACGAAGCAGTGCTGCAAACATAAACGAACTAACCAGCTTGCCGGATCAAAGGGTTGCGAGTATTATTGGAAGGACTGGTGCGGTCATGAGCCGGTTATAACCTCCCTGCTTGTGTCGTCAACGCCGGGAAAAACTTTGCCAGATAAAAAAATGCACAAGACGAAACAAAAAATCTAAGCAGCTGCTAGGTGAATCCACGCACCTCTAACAATAGGCATATTCTGGCGGTTGAATTGGTAACACGTTTCAAGACGAGAACATTTACGCGACTCCGGTAGCAGCAGTGTCAGCAAACGCACTGCAAATAATTTGCCGCCGTTTGCAGTTTCAGGCTATTTGAGTAGCTAGGTAGATTACAAGTTGAATTTACAAGGAAAGACTGTTGATCGGTAATACCGCTTGTGTAAATGCACAGGCAGACCTGGACGAGCAATTTAGAGCAAAATTGTAAAGCAGTTCACGTTGTAGCACGCTACTTTCAGATTAGTGTATTACAAAAATAATTTAAAGAGAAATTTTGAAATTCCCGCCCGACTCAGGCAAGTTCCGTAAATAATAATCATTTTCACGCTTGCTTGTAAATGCAAATGTTTCACTGCAAACATTTGTAACATGCCTATTGCCGATTCAACCACGAATATACGCCTAATAATTCAATTGGTACGTACTATAACTGTACTATAATTATCGTATGTTGTACTATAATCCTGGTACATCTGGCGAGACAGCACCGGAACACCGACGCAAACAGTGTATGCTGTATGAGGTCTCTGGAATAGCGAAACTGGACAAGGGGCCTGTAATCCCCCTCCACTCCCCCTACTTCGTAATCTTCATCATAGTGTCACCCCTCCCTCTCCTCATCTTGGAATAGTTCGGCGGGAGTGATTTATGTGAAGGAGCTGTGCGAATGAGGATGGCAGGAGGAGGCAACGGTTCCGTCCATGACGTGATGCTGTGTCCCGCTGAGACTCGGGGTTATCTGGCGTCTGTCATCTTTCTCTCGCCGCTGCCCCGCAGACACGCGACAAACCTCCCCCTCCTCTTCCACCCACGTCCTATACCGACCATGCGCGATATTTCTGGACCCACGCTCGTCATCCATTGTCCCGGGGTTGCGTGACTTTTCCTTCCCTCCCCTCCCCAGCTGCCGTCCGGGGATTGTGGTCACGTCTCCATGGACCACTTCCTGGCCCTGCTTCGTAACAGATGTTCGGGTTAAGAGGAGTGTGTTCCGGTCACAAATTTCCGCGTCTGACGCGTGGGAACAGCGGAGTGATAAGGGCCAGAGTACCACACACAGCTCGTCAAACCAGCGTGCAAGGCTTTTCTTGTAGTCTTTATCGTACTGAACTTTGGTCGGCGACCCTACAATTTATTTTTGGATAGTATGAAGTAGAGCCCAACGCATGCACCTATCAAACATTATAGAAACATGCAGCTGGAGCACAAGCAGCCTGTACTGAGACCAAGCTGACTTTGTTTATTCAGGTTGCAATATGGCGGAGTGCAATCAGCTGTTCCTGTAGACGTATTGAAAAACGAGGTTATGGTTGGCCAACCCACAGTCGCATTATACTCGTTGCTATGGTAATAAACGTGGACTAAGCTTCAGAGTTCGCTGGAGTGAGTGAGTGGAAGATTTTGGTCAGCGCTTAACATCGAGGTCCTCAGCGCTGGTGAGAGGTGACATGAGGTGAGAATGGAGCAGCGCCGGAATAAAGGGGCGGGGCGGGAGATCCCCGGGAAAACCCGCCAACCAGCGGCATCGTCCGGCACGATTCTCACATGCGAAAATCCGAGGACCTACCCCGCCGGGATTCGAACCCAGATCGCCCAGGTGGGAGGCGAGACCACCGCGGCTCCGAATACGCTGGAGCAGACACGCATGTTTGAATTGCTTACAGTTATGCTAAAGCGTACTACATTACGCACCTACTTATCGATACAGGTGCGCAAATTCCGTGCATTCATTTGGCAGCAGCTTATAGCTCAACTCTTTACCTTCGCAAGCACTGTCCGTTCCATTGGTTCAGGGCGCGGCTACCGCAATTTTCATCACAATTTTTTTTTTTTTTAATTTGTTATTTGTACCACATATTTTTTTTTCTTATTTTAGCACCTCCAAGTATTCTTTTATTTTCGAAATAAATTAACGTAAAACGTCCTTTATTCAAAAGTTTATTTATTTCAATGTGGTTGTAAATTTAATTGAAACAAACAGAACATTCCAAAGTATTATTATTAATGCAATATTTAAATACAAAACGACAACCGATCTTATAAAAAAACTAAATGAATGCTTCGATTGGAAAATAAGTTACAGTTGCACCATTCATGTTAAACATGCACTTCACACGTCATAATATTACGACGTTAGGTTTTTTTTATTTTTTTTTAAATATATTTATTTATTAACTGTTTCTGCGGGTGTTTAGTCGTCTATTGTTGCTGTGTGCAAGTTCTGGATACTATGTTACTAGATAATGAAAGAGTTGCAAGTCTTTTTGTACGGGTAGCACGTCGTTGCTGTCCTCTCGGGGCGGACCGACACTTATGTCGATTCGTCGGTATGGCTCTTAAGCAATACGGTCGCGCGCACGGAGCCCCGGCAACTAATTGGAATATTAAATGCCGCGCAATCACTGTCTCTCTCCACTTACTACCCAGAGGTGTCTCGGCCCGACGTACTTTGTGACTCGGTGAACACTTGATGGCGTCCCGACGCCCAAAACAACGACAATGATGGCG
>PNEQ01026343.1:19826-41762 GCA_003012365.1 Medauroidea extradentata | reverse complement strand
ATTCTCAGCGTCTCGGGGTTTTACCCGCAAATCACAGACGTGTGGTGTCGCAGTAACCTTGTCCCTGCTGGCACTAGTCAAATGAGCCACGCCTACATTCTGCCAATACTCAAGAAGCAGAGCTGCATTTGTGCACACAAGGTATTGAAACAAATTGTTGCAGAATTCTTTTCACCAAAAATCGTGGGCTCTAATTATATGGTGTTCAAGGTTAATAAAAGTACAAAATTAGTAAAAATCTAAATATTGGTAGATATCATATCTTTTTAACACTCATTTATATTTCTTTCCCAAGTAAACATTTTCGCCGCCACCTGCACCCCATCTAACCCGACGCCCGGGGCAGTCTGCCCCCCCCCCCCCTCCTCAAGCAGATCAGTCACTGGTTGCGACAGTTGACGCGAGAATATAATTCTGCTCGCTCGTTATTCCCGGCCGACTCGTGGGAGGCGATCGAGTGTGATCTTCTCGGCCGCGCACTGGAAGAAGTCTTTCTCTCCGAGCGAAGGCTTCCACGACTTGTATGTCACGTCACGCGTGTAATTGCGACGTTGCTGCGGCCGTGGGCTTCCTACCGTCTTTTTTCCCCCCACTTCTACTTCTCCTTTATTTTCTTCCTTGCACTTTTTTATTCTTTGCCGTTGCTGGATCTCACACCGCAGTCCGAGGATTGGACATGCACGGGTTGGTCCAGTGTTCGTGGGAAATGGTGCAGGCCATCACGCCACCGCTACGAGATACACTCCATCTCGCATCTCATGTCTTCCTCCCCCCCCCTCTTTTTTATCTCACTCGCTTTCTCTCTACCTTCCCTTCTTACGACCACTATTCAATGCATCACATATGTGCTCTGAAAGGTCCAAGTTCTTTAAAAATTTGAATACGTTTAGGAGCGATAAAATCGTAGAGTAAATGTCTGCTACAGGTCAGGAAGATTAACGAATTTCTTTTGGACGGGTTTGGAAAGGGAATACTTCTGCCGGCAGTTGCATTAGCGTCGGTAAGTAAGTACGAACTTTGCCGAGGTCGGTACCGAGGATTCACGAATGTAACGTTCATTTTACATGGGGTTATCACAAAGTCGCAAACAAATCCTTTAAAAATGGCGTCCTCGGAAGTTGAAAACAACCACGGGGTCATGTTCGTGATCATCGGCAAAGTTCATAATCTCCTTACTAAATATGTTAAATTAGGTTCCGCAACGAAAATGTTCGTCGTGTACACGAAATGGATGACATACACGAACGACAACAAAATAGCTATGAATGTGAGTTGCTTACATTAAACTTAATTTGCATAACGTCTTACGTTGTATTCAGTTGGTACTGCTTGGCTACTATTGTGTGGGTATATTAATCTGCCACCACCCGAACAAAAAAAAAACACTTTTTATTTTTCTATAGTGGTTACTAGTTTAAATTTTAGAACGTAAGTGAAGGTTTATCAAGTCGATAGTGTTTAGGATGGCAATATCTATGCCATGCCATCTCGCTATATAGAACTCACAGTGGAAAGGTACATCGAAAATGTCGACTTCTGATTGCCCTCAGGAATTAGTGGACGCTAGCTTTTTTAAATTATTATTTTTTGCTTTAGGTTTGAGGTACGGAAACGGGGAAGGTGATAATTCGAATTTAACACGTTTGTCAAACACCTCATCGTCTCTAGGCGCGAAGGACTAAACTATCGTGCAGCGTTTTCGTAGAGTTTGTTCTTCAATGGAATTTCAAGCGATGACCCTGTTATTTTATTTGTGGAAAGTATGTGGTTAAGTTCATTGCAGGTTTCCATGTCTATGTTTTACGAAAACCGTTGAAATTTTCTCAGCTATAGCAACGTGAAAAAGTCATATTTAGCGCTTTTGAGGAGCTTACTAATAATATTTTAATTAGCGGACAGCATTTTTAAAACCATTGGGACATCGTTTGAAGTTTGTCTTCTTTTCGAAGATAAACGCTTTGGATACATGTTCTATAGTAACGCAAGAAAAATTATACCAAGGAAAATTCATTTAAATATTTCTACGATTGTGACAATTTTCCAATAAACCTGCGTATTTTATATCCCCTTTAGGAGAACTCTCGGTAAAACTTTAAAGTAATGATGAATTGCACCCTAGCAGTGTTACGCCTTAGAAATAAGATAACAAATGACAAATATCTGCTTCTCTTGGAATATTCGGACTTTTCCTGTAGGCCTGTAGTATGTGTGCGTGTCTATAAATAAATTATATATACATACATTTATACAGGTCGTTCAGGAAAAAGTGAGCAGCTAATATTTAACCTTTGAAATAAAATCACGAGTTGTTACTGAAACTATATCAACATTAAGATTAGTTACCTACCTCGTTGTAAGGTTGGCAGCGAATTGCCGAATGTAGTTCGTGTATTTTGCAATAGTACTGAAAATAAATCAACTGATATTGTAGTATTATTGTCTGATATAGTTAAATAAACTTTTTATCAGACTTTATAGGTACCCACGGACAGTATTCATGTTGCACGCGCAAACATCAAGTGGCGTGTCAAGAGAGGTTTGATTTTCCCGTCGTTATATATATACATACACACACACATACGCACACACACACACACACATACATATATATATCCCGATCACGTGCCGACGCGACGTATTCTCCCTCCACGCCTATCCTGCCGTGTAACACGAGAAGGATCGTCTCTTCTTCCCTGTATTGTCAGCCTGGCCAGCTATACTCCATCCATTCTAAGGTTGCAGCTAATTCATTCAAGTGAATGTCAATAAAATTATTGCACAGCATACATTTATTTTGAAATATTGAAAAAAATACATAGTAACTGTGTTACGGCACAATCACAATGTAAGAAATCAAGATATAATTAAATTGCTTTGATTTATCTCGTTAGAAATGTTTATGTCTGCTGCAACCTTAGAGTGGACAGAGTATAGAAAGTACACTTAGCTTATACTCGTCTACTGACCCGTGTGTTTGTGTGAGTGAGGCACGACGCCAAGGGCGATGTTGACCGGCTCATCTTGTGCGGTATCGCCTCTAACGCAAGACACTGAAACGGCGTGCTGTGGTATCGTAAATCACTCGCCTGACTGACACTTTCAGTGATAACCCCATCTTTTTACTGGTCGAAAGTTTTTTTAGCAAAGTACACTGCATGTTTCTAGAGTAGTTTCACAGGAATCCTGTGAGCAGTTTCCCCACGTACAATAGGTTGAAAAAGCTGTTTTTAACCATTTTGAGGGACTTCGGAATTAATTTTCTTTCTGACGTCATGCTTTGAAACTACACTTACGTCATCGTTTTAATCCTATTTTATTTTCGTACTATGAGCAAATTTGGAATATTTTAGTAAAAAAAAAAACGTATTTACACTGCATCGTATTTTAAGCATGTGGTAGACAGCGAAGGAAAGGCGTGTTCTACATTTCGTATTGAATGTTTCATTAGTAAATATTTCTGGTGACTTTGAAAAGGTGAGAAAATAGTTATTATTTAAAAACAATATATGACTAATTACACCATAAACATTTCTTCACATGTTATGGATTAATGAGTTTATAGAAATGAAGTGTATTTGACTAGAGCACGATAGACATATTTTTTTATATTTTTTAAACAGCCATACAATATAAAAAAAATATCAGTAATTGGCTTGTGATGATCACGTTCCGGGGCCTCCCTAATTGCACTTCAAATTCGTTGCAGCGAGTTACGACTATTCTCTATTTGACAAAACTATTCAACGCGTATTACATTTGTACATCTACGAAATGAACACACTCACTTCAAACTATGTCGCTATAGTTTTAAAAATTCGGCACGTTTATTAGAAACTTCATGTACAGACCCCTCAAAATGGCCAAATATGACTGACTTCCGTATCTGGAAAATTAACAACCGGATTCGAAAAATACAACTATAGAAACAAGCCTTAGACTTTGAACTATGCTGCCTATAAATCAAATAATGTGGTCACCGTTTAAGGATGTTCAAGTGCGATAAAATCATAATTTTATATTTATGTGAAATAGTGTTAGTTTTATAGACGATATTTGTGGGTGCAGTTTCCTCTTAAGAAACAATTTTAACTCACATAGTTTTCTCATAGCGGTGTTTCAAAGTCATAATTTGTATGTTCTACTGCCATGCAAATAGTGAAAACCAATTGATTTGTATTAGTGAAATTATTCACTGTGAATTTACATGACACGGACTAAGAAATGGAATGTTTTTAAAATATCCCGTGAACTATTTTTGTATTTAAAAAACATTGCTGAATTTTAAACTTCTTTCTTGTACGTTTGCGATTTTTTTAAAAAATTCAAAATATTACGCTATGGTCTTCTAAATTCTTTATTGCATAGCTAATGGGATGTAATACCACCGAGAATTATTTTATTCAAGTAGGTCAGTTGATTTTCACTATTTGCATGGCAGCAGAACAAGCAAATTTAGACTCTGTCGCACCGTTATGAGAAAACTACGAAAGCTAAAATTGTTTTGTAAGAGAAAACTGTACTCGCAAGTATTGTCTACAAAACTAACACTATTTCACATAAATATAAAATTATGATTCTATCGCACTTGAACACCCTTAAACTTCCATAGGATAAAGGATAATAGTGAAGCATTGCACGGCAAGTGAGTGGCTTGCGCGGAGAGGCGATATTACATTACGTACGTCAGTCAACGGCAACCCTACCGCTCCTGCCTTACACACACAAACGCAGCCTATTTAGGGAATCATTCAAAGCCTACAAGTTAGGAAGCGATAAGGACGACACAGCATGTGCATCATGTCTCTAGGCACAAGTCACTGGCGTCCCGATTTCTCGCTTTCCCTCTGTTTGACTTTCGGTGCGCGACACTATATTTAACAACTTAATATCTAACATAAGTTTTTACTTTCACGGCTGTGTCTTTATTAAGATTCTGCACCACGAGTCTTACACCTGCAAAGGACCTCGAGAACAACAATTTCCGGATGTATGTATTTTACACTGTGTCACCAGTTACATAGTAGTAGAATTTGAAACAAAAGTTTATCACATGAAACATCCAAAGGAACATAGAACAGAATTTCATCTAACGTCTTATGAATATATAGCACCAAATACAGAGACTCACGTTTTATGTATTCGGTTCATACAGTATTTATTTATTTTTTTAACGTTTAGTCTTATAATTTTTTATGACACATAGTACCTGAGGACCATTTTTCAAAGTTTTTTTTTTCAGAGTAAGTAAGATATGATTTTAAAGTTGTTGGGTCATGTTATGTTTCGTAGTATATATCACCCAATTTAGAAGATTTCGCGACATGAACATTTATAATGCATATTTGTCAAGAACTGCAGGATATATTGAATGCCAATTTAGTATTAATAAAGTTTATTGTCAAACGTATTTTATCATAGGTCCACCGTGTTAGAAGATAGCATGAGCATAATCTAAATTACTTATTTAATATTCCTAGATGTACGTAAACGATTTTATATTTTAGGATTAATTTGCACCCACATTGAGGAAAGCAGGCTTATCAGTTATGTTGGTAACTTCTTGTCGAATACGCGAAAGGCCTACGGCCGGCAGTGGACGACGGAATATTTTTCGCGAACGCCGGCCCTGCGATGTAGAAGCAGACAAAAGGAACGCACTAGCTCGGCTATAACGGTGCTCGCTGGCTGACAGGTGCACAACGGTAACTCCACTACCTCCCCTCTCCCCGCCCTATCGTCCTTATGTCGCAGCTACCAACCCACCCCTAAGCGCGGACAAAAACTCCCCTGCAGCAGGCAAGGTGTGCCTTCGACCCTCGAGGGCGCACGCACACGTGCACACACACGCACACACACTCGACACTCGCACGCGATGCAAGGCCTGGCCTGGCGTTCTTCTACCTGGCTATCGTGGCCACCCCCTTCACATCCCACCCTCCTCGCTGTTCACGAGGACCCTTGTAACGGGACCACACGTACGAGGGATGCGCCGTGGATGTGGTCACTCTCTGCCAGAACTCGTATAAGGAAAACGAAACCCTTACCGAAGACGCCCGAAGTCAAGGTCCTACATGCTCACGACTGCAATAAAAAAGTAACTACGCGTTATTATCATTTACGTAATTTCCGTAACTAACCTTACAAACTAAGAAACGACTCACAGTATACTCGATTTCAAAACGATCAGACAAGTAGCAGTTGCTCACATCCCTTCAACAACTAGAAAACAGCTGCCGATCTTCGAGCGGCTGAAAAGATTTTCTTGAATCATAGTTAAGAACACTCTCGATCAAGTCACATTTCAAACAAAAAAAAAAAAAACTAAATCTATATTGGTTTATCCGTGCATGCGCAATATGGCAACATTCCACTGTAGTTAGTTCCCTCTTGCGCTCCACAGATATCTTACTGCTCCTGTACTGGCATGCATATTATGGATGCAGGTTAAAATACTGAGCAGTCCAACTAAGATTCTACGTTGACTCGACGTAACAACAGTGGCGGCTCTAGGGTTGTTGAAGGGAGGGCACAAGTTGCAGTGAAGTGTACAGGGTTGAGCGCTAGTTTTACGCTAAAGCCACTGCCACCCTGGTATGTGGATGCCGCTTATTACTGACTGGTCACAACACAATAAGTAGCCAGTAGATGTTTCATGACTGGATTTGTTTGTATGGACATACTCCATTGCGAAATATTTCGCAATGGAGTATGTCCATACAAACAAATCCAGTCATGAACTCCCATTGCACAGTTCTTTCAAAGATCATAGATGTTTCAAGGTCATTGGTATACGGTGGACCGTTCACAGGGGTGTACAGTTCTCGGCAACTTGAGCACTCCCTGCCAACAACCCACGAGCCGCCATTGCATAACATGCACAAAACCATAATCTGGACCACGGTCGTAGAAGTACAGGTCTGCACACTCGCCTATCTAACAATGTATTTTGCTTGACCCCCTTGTTGTTTGGCTGTAGTTCGCCACGTTACCGAGATTATTGTGTTTTATTGGCGCTTCAGTTAGGGCGGTCGGACCCAAACTCCGCCCACTTTTTCCCACTGTTAAATTTATAAAATAAATAAAGATTGCTGGAGCCTTTTCTTAAATCTGTGAGCGAAGGAAGTATTTAGTAAATTGATGAAAAAATACGTTTTGATAAATTGTTTATCTTAGTGGACAGGAAGTGGGCGGAGTTTAGTCCGACCGCCGTAACTGAAGCGCCAATAAAACACAATATTCTCGGTAACTCGGTGAACTGCAGCCAAACAACAAGGGGGTCAAGTTTCCAGACGAGTGTCCAGACCTGTTCTTCTACGGCCATGATCTTAGTCGTAAGGTGCAAGAGGGGACCTTCTCCGCACAGTGTTGCCACATAGTGCACAAAAAGATGTCATCGAACATTTTGCCATTTATATTTTCGTCTCCAGTTTTACCCATGATACGAATGTTGTGCTTTTAGTAGTTTGTTTCTGGACAGCCTGAATAAAATAGATACAGTCTTACATTGGAACTGACATTACTGGAATGGTAACTGTAAATACCCAATAAACATCAACATTTACTGGTGTTATACGAAACCGATTATGCTAGAAATGAGTTTCTACTCAATGTCAAAATTAAACATCTGTTCCCATATGGGATATATATAAAGAACACGTGGAAAGACAATGGTAACCTACATTTATCAAATATTTGAGTTTTATGCAGGAACACAATAGTAATATCATACTGTGCATTCAGATATAAAGGATTAAGTAATATGACCGCACAGTGCATACTATTGCTATCCATGCTTTCATAGATTATTACACCAATGAAATACACATATATATTTGTTGTATTATTGTATAACTGCTTATTTTCCATTGGTTGTAAAATATATTAACTAAAAACATTAATGAGAAACAGTGATAATTTTTATTACATTTCTCTGTCAAATTGTACATTATCTTCACATGTGCATTGCTCAGTTGTGATACATTGTGTGTTGCCATTATCTCTACCTTTGCCCTTCATATATATATATATATATATATATATATATATATATATATATATATATATATATATATATACGGGGATTTGGTTTCGCGATTTCTTATAATTAACCTTTTGACCATGATATGGCACAGAATATAACGTGGGGAACGGTCAGAAAATAATGTTTATGAAGTAGTTTCATTAACTCACAAATCTTTGGGTTCTACTGAAAAATCATAGATGTATGTGTCACAATAACCTTATCCTGACTGGGTGCAGCAAAATGAGCGACATGTTCTGAGCAAAGACTGGCTGCCAATATCCATGAAGAAGTTTTGCCGATGGGCACGTAAGTCACTAAAACAAATCGTTGCGAAAATATTTTCGCGTAGAGACATACAAAATTCGCGTTATTTTCTGACAGCTGACTAGACTCCAATATACTGTAGGCTCGTTCGACGTTTCCCGCTGGCCGATATTGTCGTGACTTGCCACGGAGAGTGCTTACACGGTAGAGAGGCCAATCTCTGTAAAGACGTAACACACGTAAATAACAACACATACAAATTGGTGGCCAATTGAATCGCAGATTGTGCTCTGCTATGTACAGGAAAGTGAAGTTTAGTCTGCTACCAAATGATAACGCGAATTTTGCATGTCTCTAGTCGTTACATTTAATGTCATTAGTGGCACCGAATTAATTACAGCATGAATTTTTTTAAATCAAGATACTGTATTATTACAGCTGTGATACCACAACATTTCCTCTCAACCCATTGCTTCTCAGTAAATATGTTTGCTTCTTTTCAAGTTGTTTTATACTTACGACTGTTATTAACATTGCAATATTTGTTTGCCGTGAAACTGTAGCTGTTTAAATTTATTTTCAACTGTACGTTTAAGTTGGTGATTCTATTGAGTCAAGAATTTTCATACATTCAAGCACTTTGTAGTTAGTGTTCACGGGTATTAGGCAAACTGTAAATAATGAATTTTGTTGACAAATGAGCCGCTGTGCAGTGCATAAAACTTCGACTGTTACAAGATTACTCGAAAACGCTCATCGCACACGAGTGATGTCTGCTTAGGAATAGTATTTAAAGAATGTTACACGTGTGTATAACCAACTCAAGCGCGCCACTACTCATTAAGGACGCCGCCTACCTGCGCGTGAGAGGCTCAAAAGCGACGTAGCAGTAAGGTCGACCTTGAAGCGCGCATCAAATGCCGCGTCGCCTCAACGAGCCAAACGCTGAACTAGCATGCAAGCTTCCCGCCGAACGGTTTTTACTATGGGACATTAATAAGCGGTGACCATATAATTTTATTGGTAGAAAGTCTGCAACTAAGTTCAGTGCAGGTCGCAATCTGAGTTTCACATACATCCGGTTAGTACATTTTGAAGTACGGAAGTCTGAAAAGGCTGTTTTTAGCCATGCTAGAGGGCTTAGAAACAGTATTTTTAATGAGCGTGGCGTCTTAACAATGAGGTTCCGACCTTGTCTGAAGTTTGCTTTCTTTTCGTACGTTGGCACAATGGGCACACGTGGAATATTTTCCGTAGAAAAACCCTGTTTACGAACACACTGCAACGCATTTGAAGTGTGGGATAGGTGGCCGTCTTAAAGCCATGATCTCTCGTTTATTTCAAACAATTGCAAATAACTCAAATATTTCTTAACCAAACGCTTTGAAAAAAACTTGAGACAGAGTACAGTCATACGATACACACTTTTGCCAGGGCGTTTTTTTAAATATCGTACCGTTTGCGAGCAAAAAATAATTTGCTTCATTTTGGCTTATTTTCACAACAAAATGTGTACTATTTCGGGGGCAAAAATCTAAAAATCAGTTTGGTGTATTACAACAGAAAAATTCATATACAAACGTTGATATATAAGTGTTAAAACTGCCAAAGGAATTTTCGATATATGTATTAATTTGAGTTACAAAAAATATTTTAGAAACCACTGCTAAACTAGAAGGCGAGTTCTTAAAGCATATTTTCTAGCGGGAGAAAATTGACGTTTTTGCTGTCTTTTTTGGTATATAAGTCTTGTCCCAGAATCTTTTAAGCCTCGTCCACACTTGCAAACTGTGTATGCAGACAGTCTGCCGACTGTCTGTTGACTGTCTACAGACTGTCGGGTGACTGTCTGCCGACATAATTTCGGAACAAGTTTCCGGCGTGTTTTTTTCGTCCACACCAACTAGCATGACAGTGTTGTCGAAATTGTGACTGAAGAGCACGTGACTTTAACTTGTGCGTGCTCTACTTTTCTGAACCATGTGGCTAATTTACCAAGGAAGAGGCGATGGTGCGAACCCGCAAGTTTCTCGAAGAAAGTTTATATTATGGTCGAAACTTATTGTCAGACTTCCGATTAGAAGATGGCGCAGGTTTCAGAAACTTTACAAGAATGACCACTACAGATTTTGGTTCAGCTTTGTTGGGTCAAAGATAACAAAGAAATGTACGCGCTACAGAGCTTCAATTTCAACCACAACTCGACTTTCTGTAACTTTTAGGCACCTCGAAAGTGGTGATTCATATACCAGTTTGCATCACACCTTCAAAATATCCAAACAGATAATTTCAACAATGGACGCAAATGTAATTCCTCGATCAGTTTAATCGTCAAATCTTGATTCCACATGGCCATACACTATTTAACAAAAATTTCAGTGCGAATGAATCACCAGTCAACAATTCACGATGCGCACGATGTGAGTCCCGACTAACAACTGCGCAGGAAAGTTGCGGGTTGTATTTTGTCTCATGTCAACAGACATGTCCACACTTGCAGACTTGAGACAAAATACTTGTATAGGCAGTTCACTCTAAAGTGAGCACTGCAGCACATTAAAAATAATCAATGAATGTGTTTATTTGCACAATGGAAGAAACGTTTTGAGAATTGTGGAATGTTTACACTAGTTTATAGTTACACGGAAGCTTTCGTATTTAAAATAGTACAGATAAAGGCATAATAACTCACAGAAAATTGTAAGCAATGCCCAGTTTATCCTGAACAGGCTATATCTTGTCTTCGTGTTTCCTATTCGTTTGGGAAACAGAAAAATTGTATTTTGTCTCCAAAAACATGCAGACTTGTCGGCCTACTGTCGACGGACAGTCGGCAGGCTAGTTGGGAACATCACCAGATACAAGAGAAAACACCGTGGAGACAGTCCGGCGACAATGTTTCCGCAGGCAAGTCTGCAGGTGTGAACGAGGCTTTAGAAAACTTAGGCATGTATAATACACATTTGTCATGATACTACGTAATGAAATAGTAGGCACACCTCTGAAAGTCCCATAGAGGCGCATTGTTGGCGAGAAGAGTTCAGTGACTTGCGCTTAGAGACTAGGGTGAGGCGTTATGTTCGAGCTGTGTCGTCCTTATAGCTTCTGTGTTTTTCGGCCTCGAACGGTCAAAATACGTTCACCCGGACGACCACCTTAAGACTCGGATTCAGTCGCAATATTGAATTGTATTATTTTTCGCTGTTTTGGAATTCTAAGAACAATGTTAAACATGCGATTATACCTCAAATTCTATTTATGTTTCGCTACAGTACAGACCTTGCGATTTAGCTGTTGACTTGTAATTACGCCGCAATCTATGTGGTAACTTTTTTATATTCAAAATTTGCCCGACAAATTGCGACCTAACTATAAATTACTAGGTCTATTGCCGTGCTTGTACTGTAGCTCAAGGTAAATAGAATTTGCCGTATAGTCGCCGATTTAACATTTTTCTTCTTAGAATTCAGAAAAAAAGTGTAAAATAATAATTTTCAATATGGCGACTGAAACCGAGCCTTAATGCTCAAAAAGCAGAACAAATAAGTATAAAATGGTCTAACCTTTCACAAATGTTGGATCACCAATCTACTATGCAAAACATCCTTAAGGGGCCTCCCTAGATAGGCTGTGTTTGTGTGTGTGAGGCAGGAGCGGTAAGGTCACCGCTGAACGAATTTGTAATGTGTTATCGTCTCTCTGTGCAAGCCTCTCAGAAAGCGTGCTGTGCTTCACTGTTGCATGTTTTCCTATGGGACTTTAAGAGGGCGTGGTACATAATTCAACTCTAAAAGCATTAATTTATAACTGTAGGTTTATCGAAGCCAATTTGCGAATATTAATCAATGTCAATCCTAGACAATAGTTTTAGTTAGCGTTTTAGACAAAATTGTTTCCAGTGTTACAAACTTCTGAGGCACAGTCCCTGACGCCGGAACCTCGTGCATTTAATTGCGGCGCAAGAGATCATGCGGAACGAATTAGTAATTCTGGATAAATGTTTACTCATAAAGTTGTTAAATACCGTTTTCTAGGATTGTCATTGAATATTTTATCCATATTGGCTTTGATAAAAGCGTAGAAATCAATTGATGTTTACGGCGTTTATTTATCTTAAGCGGTGACCACATTATTTTATTAGTGAGCAGCATAGTTTAAAGTCTAACGTTTGTTTCTATAGCTACGTTTTTCCAATTATGTTGTTATTTTTACATTTATGAACTGCAGTCTGGAAAAGCCATTTTTTGCCATTTTGATGGGCTCGAAAATGATGTTTCTAATAAACGTACGAATTTTTAAAACTATAGCGACATAGTTTGAAGTGTGTGTTCTTTTCGAAGATACAGAAATAAAATGCGCGTTTAATAGTTTGGTGAAAAAAGAGTTGTCATAACTCGCTGCAACGCAATTGAAGTGCAGGAAGGGAGGCCCGTTAATTCGGAAACTTTGTTACACCAAGTACTGCAGCTTGTGTTTAGTTCCTCATTGAAAATACGTGAAATGTTTTTCATTATACCTTTCGCATGCATGCTTACATTGTGGGAACATGGCGGCTATCGTACATTGATCGAGCTACGTATGTGTAGAGTTTTGGCCGATACAAGTTTATTAGAAGTTTGCTCAGCGTGTGGGAGGGATTTGTGTATATAATAGCTTATTGTTAATAGTTATTGAAACGAATGCATTAAAGTAATTTAAAAATTGTTCGCCAAGTAACATTATGCGCTCTATCAGGCCAAATATACAAGAATAATCTGAATTCAAAATTACAGCGAACTTTAAATAAATCCAAAATGGCTGTTAAAAACCAAAAATACTTTTCCAGGTTTTGAGGACATTGTTTGGTTTCGTTACTTGACATCAATAGTAGCTTGATTAAAGTACATAGAAGAGTCTGAAGTATAACATTTTAAGTTTCGAGTAATGTTCATAATTTTATCACAAAATTACTTTTCATAAGAAGTACTTATTGAAGTCACCGTAATGTAACGAAGCAGATATTTTAAGTTTCTGACTCGATTAACCTGAAACAAGGTTTTGAAAGTTGGATGTTTTGACCATCAATGTCACTTCAATAACAACTGAAACACGGACTAACCACACAACTAGAATGAATCATTATGTGTTCATGTTATTCGGATGAATTAGACATTGTTGAGAAATACCCAAACATCAATTTATATAAATATTAAGATAACCTTGAATGAAAATAGTAATTCAGAATTTAAAGTTCCTTTCATCTGTTTATGTAATGTGATTTTCCATCAAGACTATACTTGTTTTCGCAAAAATATCACTACAAAAATAGATACCGACAATTTATTTAAATTATTTAACTGTTTACAAAATCATAAAAAGCGTTCGTTGGGACTCACATATGTATACGAAAGTCACTTTCATGCAGTATAGCCACTGTTGAATATCGTCTGCACGTATATTTAACAAACTATTTAATTTTCCTAGCAGTATGATATTTGTAAATGATCATGATTATGCAGGAGTAGGCCAAGCTACAAATTTGCCAACTGCTGAAATTCCAGAAAAAAATAGTTGCTCTTACTTAGTGTAAGATAAGAAAAAAAGCTTTAGTACACTTCACGCAGAGATTAAATTTTTTCCTCCTTAAATACTTTTCTGGTAAATACTTTAAGCAAGGAAAAGTTCTTTATCGCAATGCATGTATATTTTGTTTGGTTTCCCACAATTTTCGTGAAACATATTTATGGTATAAAATTATCATTCTACATCACCAAGGTATCAGCTCTTGAAGATCAAGGCAGTAAACAAAAGTTAAATGACTTGGCTCGCGTGCTGAGTTCTGAATCCTTTTAACAGTTCTGGCCGGTTTCAGGGGATAATTTGTATGTTAGCTTTTGCAAAACAGCTCGCGCACCTTAACTGCTCCTCCGCAAATTGCTTTTTTTCCACAATTATTTCCTTTCCTTCCCCTCTTTCCGTCGCTCGACAGAAAGTCGAGAGGCGGTGGACAGGAAAGGTAAAAAAAAAACCTCAAGAGGTAATTTTCTTTTTGTGTCCACATTCTCCGCGAGCCGAACTCGGATGGCGAAGAAGCAGCTGAGATTGTACTAGCTCTAGTGTGTGAGAATCCTCGCGCCAAAAATCTCGCCTCTCTGGTAATTTAACGGTCCTTCGACTTTTCGGCATTTTTCCCGCCGAAAACAAACGCGGGCCCGTAACAACTTTTCGAATGATCGCGCTCTCAGCGTTCGAAAATGGCCGCAGTGTGCCGTTTCCTGGACTCTGGAGGGGAAGTTGGCGACTCTGAAGGAGGGGGTGTGTTGGTATGACGGAGGGGAGGTTACCTTACAGCAGTAAAAAAGGGGGAGGTTGGATTAAGGAGGGACTAGAGGGGAGTGGACGACAACAAAGGGTAGAAGGGGGGAATGGGCGTGGAATGATTTAGTACTTGCAGTTAGCATGCCGTGACGAAGCTTGGAAGGATTTTCCTTTCGCATGTTTTCAAATAGTTGACCTCTCACTCCTTTTCCTACTTCCACTTCCCCACACGTTTCAACCCTCCTTCGCGGTGCATTTTCGCCGAACCAGCTAAGAAACCGTTCGTGTGATCGTCAACGAGAATGAAAAAGAGAGACGAAAGAGAACATACACACTTTCCAGAGGTGAATTCACTTTGTCTGGTGGTTATACTAGCCCGTATAGCTCTGCGGTGCGGCGAATTGCAGCCATGCAGGCTGGGCATCTTCCAAATATTGTCGCGGCTAAATAGAAGGCCTAGCAGACAATAAAAAGTAGGATACTGCGCGGTTACTGGTACGAATATAACAATAGGGAACGCTTACTATTATAATGTAATTAAAGACGGAACTATTAACACAGGAAAATATTAATCTCCGCCATTGCTGGTATCATGTCTGTTTGTTTCTGAGCAACTAAATTTGAATGTACGTATTAGTGATTGGAAATTACTGTGTATGTTTGTAAACTAAAACTGCATTCTTTTTCTCAGCTAAATTTCTAAGAGTTTAGGTTTCATCTGTATATGTACAATGCATTTTAACCACTTAACTGCATGGTTTCAGACTCATGAGTAACTTTATATTTCATGTACAACGCAATGCCATATGCAAACAAATCACGTACAAGATTTACTATCATACTAACTAGCTATAGTTAACTACATAACTAATATTTGCAATGACTCAAAGAGAAGAAATCCAAAATAGGAAGAAGACAAAAAATACATGTAAACAACAATTTCAAAGCTGAAAATTACGTAAAATTAATCAGAAAGTAAACAACACCATAGCAATGACGAGTAAAACTGGAATATTGAACGTAACACATGATAATAAATTAATATTTAAACGCAGTTCAGAATAGCTAAAAACCAAATCTCAGAGACGATTTAATTATTTTTAAACGCATGCACAAAACTGTAAATAGTAAATAATTGTTAAACTTCACTCGCGCGTATTAGTTATGTTACATTGTTACAAGAAATATTTATATAAGTTCCCAGAATTCATACCTGTTTTTCGAAAACAATTGACGCCATAATTAGTGAATTGGAACTGTTACTGTGAAACACAGAGCTCTGTCACAGAATAAAAAAGTAGTAACAGAAGCGACAAGACGTGATATTTATCGTATTCGTTTTCTCTATGGACTGCCATGGTGCCAGATTTACAAGAAAATTGGTTATACTGCAGTTTAGTAGGACCTACTTTATTATCTGGCAGGAAATTCACACGTAAGTAACATCACATTTTCCATTTCTAAATTTGTAAATTAGATACAGCCAAATTTTAGTAGTTCTTGAAGTATAAGCAGTTGTTTGAACCACGGCCATAGAGGAACAGGTCTGGACACTGGAGTTGAAAATTGACCCCGTTATGACTGATTGGCGCCACTGGCACTCTGGGATTGTTTTAACATTGCGTAAATGGGACTACAAGGAGCAAACTTGTGTCAGAGCTGCTAGAAGAACTGCTAATAAGACGGTATATTGCAATGTTAAAACAACACTTCATTGCTAGTGGCGCTTTCAGTCATAGAGGGGTCAACTCTATAACATTGGTAGACAGGCGAGTGTCCAGACCTGTAATTCTACGACCGTGGTTTGAACCAATGATTCAAGTTTCATATGGCTTTGTTTACTTTCCTGTACGCCCCGAGAGCTGGTACAATAACAATGGTTAAAAAACTCCATTGTGTAGCTGCTAATAGAGTTAGTTATTATCTCATGTTGAACCTCGAAATGTCATGTTTACTATTTCTAAATAATTAGTTAATACACAAACTAATTACAGTATCTCAGGCAATACAAGGAGTTATATAAACCAATGTCTCTAATCCACGTGGTATTGTTTATATTCCTGTACGCCCCGAGAGCTGGTACGATATCAACAATGAAAAAGCTTTCCTTGTAGCTTCTGTTAGCATTATTTATTCTGTGGTTCTGTGGTGTCTTGAGTATGAACGTTCTGTATTATTGCAAGATCTTTAAAAAGAAAAATAATATTACTGTACCGTAAACCATGGCAACTTTGACGTTGGAAGATATCTTCATCTCTCTTAAAATTTTCGATTTTACGTCGTTCAGTGTAGAAAATTTGAAATTTGAATTGGACCTATCAAATGTTTTTTTTTTTTTTTGCAAATGACTCCAACACTAATATTTTGATTGGGATGAAGTCACCCAGCAAAATATTAAAGTTACCTCAGTTTACAGGAACAGCGATCGAAGAAAGACTTTTATCAATAACTCAATAAATGAGAGCTTTAAAATTATGGAATTTTCCTCTAATTTAGTCATATTAACAATAAAATGGGGCTATTTTGAATAATTATTTATATCTATTTTAGCCATTGCTTTAATACTTTTAGTGCTTGCATGTTCTATCCGTTATCGGAGTTTTAATGGTAACTTTCGAAGTAGTTAAAATAAAAAAAAAATAAATACTTTTTTGACGCTAATAGGAATGACGGCGGGGAAACAAATAAGGGTAGAACAGACCATTACTGATGACAAATAGATTGATTGTAAATCTATATAAATATGTCTTTGTTGATCGAGAACTTATCTTAAAACCAAAAACTAATACAGGACATTAAACAATTTATTTTTACGTCAGACACGAGAAAACTTCTACACTAAACATTGCTCGTGAATTTTCCAATGAATGATATTTAAATATTAATAACTTGCCTTACAATTATAATGCAATTTTGCACAGAGGAAATAGCGAATATAAAAAAATAATAAAGGAACTGAATTAAATCCCGTACTCTAAGTAATTGACTCAAATGCCGGGTGCTGACGTAAAAAATCAGCACTGAAAATATTTGAAAACCTACTATTGAATATTATTTAAGTATGTCAACATGGGTTCGAATTTAATATCTCTCATATGGAAACCTCCGATAGACCTAACTAGCAACCCAAGAATAAAGCCTTGTCTGCCATGAGCAGCGAACTGTATTTGATTCCTGAAGTATAACGAGCAGTTCACAAAATGTCAGTTGCCGTTGATTTATTATTTATGTTTTTAGTAAATCTGCTTTGCTTGCAGTTGTAAAATGTTTCAGGTAACAAAATACTAGTATATTTACGAGACGCACAGGGAGCTGGATAGTGGGCGTGTAGATGTTAACTTTATTTACTCTACCTCAATTTTCCTTTCGTCTTTGCTGGCTTGCGGGACAGTGAGGATTCAAGTCAGCGGCACCGTTAGCTGACCTTGTGCAGGGCGGCACAAGATGGGCACGTTACGAGGCCCGTCAAGTGGGATCTTCCGAATGATCTTCCCTTTATCGCTGTTAATGTATCAGTGGGATAGCGAAGAAGAACCTGCTAGGAATAGCGTAATGTATGTATAAATACGACATCCGGCCGCCAGGTAGGCAGTGCTTGATAAGGCGATTTATGGAAGGCGGTGAGGAGATGCGAGGTGACAGCAGTGTCACGAGGAAGATTGACCTGGCGAGGAACGACTTTGGAGTAGAAACACGCGCAGCGAGGGTTGGAGAAGTCTCAGGAGGAAGTATGAGACGGGGGAGAGATGAAGAGAGAGAGTGAGGGAGGGGGGAGAGGGAGAGAGACAGTGGGTTGTGTAATCGTGTATTGAACTGACTAGGTTACACTGGGGTGACGATTACTGATTTTAATGACCCTAAACGCACATCTGCAGTTTTGCTACGTGGATATTGACAGTGTGTCTTTGTTCTGTGATGCCACTTATTATAATTAGAGATTATGGTTATAGAGAATGATTTATCGCGGGAAAACTTGCCTGTTTGCTGGTTTCAACGCACGTTCAGTTTACCAGAAGATGATTGGCTTTCGCTTTTATGTGGAGCTGTTGTCCTTTTTGGCTGATCCCGTAAGAATCCCGCTGCTGTAAGATTGTATGCCTATTATTGGTTTATAGACAGCTACGTTGTGTCAGACGTATCATCTAATCATATGTGTTGTAATTAACTACGGCGATTTCAAGGGTATGTTTGCACAAAACATTTTCGTGATATTCCATCTTCTCTAGATGGTATATCGTGAAAATTATTCGTGTCAACATACCCTTGAAACATTGTAGTTTCTCGCAACATGTATTTTTGGGCGATACACCTCTAACACTCCGTAGCTGTCTGCAGACTAATATTACAACAGCAGGATTCCGATTGGCTCAGTAAAATAGGGCAACAGCTCCACGAACATGCGAAAGCCAGTTATATTTTAATTAGAGACCTGAAAACTTCGCGTTTTCATTTGGGCAGAAGTTAGAATTCCATCAACTGCAAGTTTGCGTCAAATTCGCAATTGACCCTTATCTTATTTGATACTTCCTAGAAGTCTCTGAGCCAATCATGGAAATGTAACTAATACAGACCTATATTGCTTTAACCGCAAGTAGCTAATGAGCATCTCCTGTCTGCTTCAGTTCACATATATTCTTGCAGGCTAACCTACAGGTTAGTGTAGCCGCGAATTTTTCCCGTCTCTAATTATAATAGGCTGAACGTACGTTCACTGTAAAAAAAATAACTTTCTCAGATGCTTAGGTCGTTTTTATCCCAGACGCAGTTCCGTCTTGTAAATATGCAAACTTTTGCAGTTGTTACAATACAACTCTGGTAACTTCAGTATACATTTGACTGTTTTATAAAAAGTTTTAGGAGTGCTACCATGGATGTCTGGGAAACTATTCTACCATACCTACTTTCTTAGCGCTCCTATGCTACGCACGTCTGGTAAATTTACAAACTATTTTTTAGAGTGTTGATATCCAGCAAACTGTCAAGTTTTCCCGCGATAAACCATTATCTCTACCTATAATGTGCCTATAATAACGAGGTTACTGCGACACCACACGTCTGTGATCAGCGGGTTGAATCCCGGGACGCTGATAGTTAAAAACATCAATTCATTGACCACGAAGCAGAACTGCAGGTGCGTATGTAAGGCACTGATGCAAGTTGGCGCAAAAATCTTTTAGCGAATGCCAGGTGTCCTTTTTCATAACTTTTAACTTCATAGCGTTATAAATAAGAAACAGCTACAAATTGAGTGAAAATTTCTGTGTTTAAAAATTTAGTTATTCGCCTACACATTTTGGAATAACTAAAACTCACAAGCCAAGTTATCGCAATCAAAATTCATAAGCAAAAAAGTCTTTGACACTGCCCTTCCTTTTCGCTAAAGTTCCTTGTTTACGTAAATAAACAAATAATGTATAAAAATACAAGCGAGCGCGCTCGTTTGATTAGCAGTTTACTATACTTATAGTTCTAAAAACTTCGTAAGCAGCATTAACACGATACGAGATTTAATCACGCATAACATTTCTCATACGAACTCTAAATGCTAATATAAGTTATGTCAATGATACTGTTCCAGACATTCCCCTCATGTATCTCGCAGCAATTTCTCTCCTTGTAAGGTGATGGTTGACGGCCTCTGTCGTTATTCAATAGCCACACAACATATTCAAATTTAGTTTTTATTAAAAACTAGCCGGCCCTGCGAACTCTGTTACGCCTTAGAGGCAATAAGTAAGCAGATTTTGGATAAAGTATTTTTATGATTCTTTATTTTTCATGTATTTTGGTGCATAGGTTGCACTCTTCATTTGTTTTATTGTCAGGCCCAAGAACAAACAACGCAGATGGTCTTCCTACCCGTGAACAAGCTTTGTCGGGAAAGATTCGATCGTCTTGGTCGCGGCATTGTCAATGATGATTCAAAGAGAATAAAAATTACTGATTAATATAATTATCAAATTTTCAAACATACTTATCCATAGACAAAATTATGTTTAGCTGTCATTTGCGTTTTGTTATTCCATGTCATATGCGTTTTCGTTATACCACATTTTATAGTGACTTGTATTCTCTTTGACGTCACACGGGAACGCGGTCGAACGGGATAAAACGTATCCTATGTCCTTCTCCAGGTTCTAAGCTACCTCCGCACCAATTTTCAGCCAAATCAGTTCAGCCGTTCTTGAGTTATAAATAGTGTAACTAACACGACTTTCTTTTATATATATAGATTGACACGGTAAAATATTAGTTTGCTATAATAATATCCGAGTACCTATGTTGTCTCTTCTTCTCAACTAACTTTAAGAAAATGTTAATGACTTCAATACGACCCGTCAAATGACTCTTCGCTCAGTACAAAAATTATTTACTGCCATCTCTATGATAAGCATACAGATAGATATACGGCAGTTAAGGATAAAGTCAGCACTCAAAAAAGCCCTGCTAAAGTTCTGTTTTCAGCCAATTCGTATCTTTCTGCGTGTAACGGCTAACGACGAGGCATGTCTAACGTCATTTGCCACGTTACTTGATATTTGCGCGTGTAAGATCACTTGTGCAGCGTGTATGAATTGATGCGGTTTAGTTAAAATAATTTTATTAATTATATAAAGTACTATGATGTCGATTTGTGTTGATTTTGTTCCTGTGTTGCTGTATTTAAATAGGAAAACACACTGAACTATATTGCGTAATTTCGCTACCAACCATACAAACAGTAAGGCAACTATAGTTAATGTTGAATTATTTGCAGTAACGGCTAGTGATATTTTTATAAGGTTTAAATTTTTAGTGCTCCTTTATCCAGTATGACTTATAGCCTACATGACCAGTACAGAACGAGAAAGTGTCCCCCGCAACGTAAATTTTACGGTACATCACAACCGAAAATAGAACATGTTCTGCGTATTTTTTAGTTTGAGATCCACTTTAAGGAATTATCGTATGAGATTTAGGCTGTATCCGAATAGTCAGTGTATACTCGCTAAGTACGCACTAGCACCTGGTACGTACTTGTTCAGATTATTGGGACAGGTCAATGCATTTCATATTAGACCGTAAACATCAGAAGTTATCAAAAATCAAGGAAAATCTATTACGAAACTAGCGAGCGAGTATGTCGAGTTAAATTATAATAATACAAAAATACTTTGAAATTTTTACGGCGATGAACTGATAAATAGAGACATGAACTTTTCGCGAAAAGAATTTTGCCCCACTTTGTTCCAGTGCCTTATGTGCACGTCTGCAGTTCTGCTTCATAGATATTGGCAGCGTGCCTTTGAACTGTGACGTTTCTCATTTGACTGTACCAATCACAATAAGGTTACTGTAACACCACACGTCTG